>CM060952.1:133720884-133788384 GCA_030765055.1 Mantis religiosa | reverse complement strand
TGACTTTGGAAACATTATTTGGAGAATTTGTTTTCGTAAAAGAAGTATGTTCATAATAGATGCTATTCAAAATATTCAGTTGGGGATATTAGTGCTGTAGGCAGCAACAGCATAGATAGACACACACACTGGTATGCAAAATGTAAGAATGAGATGGATAAATTAACATAACATATAACTACTAGGTGGAAGTAAATGAAAGTGTGGGAGCATGTTGCCAGAGATCTCTCAAACATACACAGAAAGCTGGACATCACGTCACGTGAGTGTAACAAGACTATAGTCCTAAATGGTTCTGGTCCTGCAAGACTGTGTGTGACAATTACTGAGCTATTATGATGCACTGTGGTTGTGTTCTTCATTGCAGCATGGTCCATAGGACAACATTTGGTTGGCTTCACATGGGAAGAATCATGGAAAACTGGAAGAAGGAAGTGTGACAAGTGTTGCTACAGAGTTTGGTATTGCTCACAGCATTCCTTCATGTACATGGGGAAGCTTCCAAACCACAGACACTGCTGTCACAAGGAGAGGTGGTGGTCGACCACGTACAACTACAGCAGCAGATAACCACTACATTGTGTAAGAGGCAAGAAGGAATCCATGCTAAACAGCAGGTGCAATTGCAACCACATTTAACAGAAATGCTAGGCACACAATCTTGCACTTCACAGTGGCATGGCGACTGCACAGAGGTGGTCTCTTTGTCCAATGGCCAGTACGTTGCATTCCATTGACATCCACACATCGGTAGCACCATTTGGGATGGTCCCAAGAGCATCAAAATTGGACCAATTTTGCTCTTCTCTGATGAGAGCAGATTCAGTCTGAGTAGTGATTCTTGACATACCCTCATCTGGGAGAGGTGGGAACACATAATGCACCCCGGAACATCCTTGAATGAGATAATTTTGATGGTCTGAGTTTTATGGTTTGCAGAGGCATAGTGCTGCAAGGGCACACCAACCTCCAAATCTTTGAAAATGGCATGCTCACTAGTGAAGGTTATTGTGAAACTGTACTTTTTCCGGTGTCTTTTCAAGGGTGCAGTTGGCCCTGACTTCATTTTTATGGATGACAATGCACAACTACATTGAATAGTGCAGGTGTCTCTTGGTATAACAGGATATTCAGAGAATGGACTGACAACCTGCCCGTTCCCCTGAGATAAATCCCATCTAATACGTGTCGGATGCTTTGGGAAGATGCATTGCAGCACGTCCACATGCACCAGCGACCATATGACAGTTGTCAACAGCGCTGGTGGAGGAATGGAATGCCCTACCAAAATAATTCCTTAATGTATCTGTTTTTGCACATCTAGAGAGCCATCATATGTCAAATTGACTAGTGCAGCTTTTTTTGTATGAATTAAAGTGTCATTTCTGTTCATTTCATTGCATATTTCATTTAGTTGCTTACTGTAGCATATTGTAGCAGTTCTTACTATGTATGATTCAAGTTTCATCGAGGTATGTTACTTGGCAGTGTCACAGCATGCAAATATTACTTTCGTCCTTAGGTTTTGCACACCATTGTATATCTTCAAGTAAGGTCTTTCATTTTCAATAGCATTCGTGGTATCATAGTTACAAAGGTGTTATGGTTAAATATTCAACATACTTATGTTGAATACCTTTTGTGGAGATTCTGCTTTATTATGCTCCTAAGAAAACTGTCTGGTTTTAAAAGCTCTAATCTTTGTGGTGATTATGATAAAAATTAAGGAAGCATCTTTGTATTTCCAAATAATCCACCACTCAGATAAAGCTCATTAAGCTATAATGATGCTAAAATGACCTGGTACCTATGTATTTTGTTGAAGCCACACTATCAGATCTGTAACTTGTTAGAACTCAAAAGCAACCATTAATTAATCACACAGATTACATTTCTGATTTATTGGCCACTTAAAAAAATAAAAAATGACAGGTGTAGATAGTTTACACCCCAAAGATTAAGGTGGATTTTTTGCATGATAGGGTGTTGTACTGCCCTTATGGCTATCTGAATTACATTAAAATCTACTTATAATACTTTGTTTTTATGATTAATAACTTTTACTTGATAGGTTACAAGCTTACGGATGTAAGGTTGATACCCAGAAAAACAGAATAGAAATCCTAGTCAGGCAGCTTGACCCAATCAGAATTCAAAACAAGTTTCAGAGTGATAAGCAAGAAAGGGATTAACCTTCTGTTCGTGGGTATGAGTATAAATGGAAATAAATTACAAAAACAGTGAATTGTTTTCAAAATATATGTTGAAGACCATTAATAAGAGATCTCCACATTATATTTGAATAATGCAGACTATGAATAGTTACAAAAGATAAAGCAGATAGCTGATAGCATCTGATAGCTTTATAACTAACACACAAATATATCACAAAAGTGAATCGAGAAGATATTGACACATTACTTCACTCACACTGTTTATTCACAGGACATGTTTCAAGAGCTTTTGCTCTTATCATCAGCTGTTACTCGACTAGTGCTAATTGCCTCTACAAAAGCTCTTGAAACATGTCCTGTGAATAAACAGTGTGAGTGAAGCAATGTGTCAATATCTTCTCGATTCTGCTATTATGGGTGCATTATAAGTTGGTGATTGACAGTTGAAGGAGTGGGGAAAGAGAGGGGATAGCACCGTTGCCACTTTACCGTCCCTCTACACGTGCTAGGCAATGAAGGTGACGGGCTAGAGGGGAGGTGGAAGTTCGGTTGCAGTCAGTTGCAGTAATGCACACGCACATATTCCTAGAAATTTGCATACTGCAGTATTAATCGTAAGATTGCCGTAAGACTGTCTACACGTTTAAGTGAGCAGTTACCTAAGTACAGCATACGAGTTTGTAACCGCGATGTACATGCCTGATTTTCTTCACTAGCGTATTTCTCTTTCCATACTCTAACTATGGTATTCTTACTTACACCAACAGCAGCTGAGGTTCTATCCAGGACTTTTGAAACGGGAATTATTGGACTCCCATTGTCTCTTTCATCCTCAAAATATTTTCTTACGGAACATACAATTTCCCTTGCTTGTCCTTTAATTGGGATTCCCGGCCCAAAAACATTTTTTGTGGTCTTTGCAGATAGTTTCTTTCTGTCTGTTTGTGTAGCAAAAGTGTTTGCGGTAGCCATGAGTAACGATAATTAGCTAAATATTGAAATTGCACTGAAACACTAAAGTTGATCACAGAAACACTGAAGTTGATCACTGAAACACACGAATTATATTGCGAAAATGTAAAGCTGTTTACACTCTGTGAAACATTCACTACCTAAAGCAGTACACTCTTAGTTTGGCAGTGACGACAGGTAAAAATACCCTAAGTAAGGGTTGGTCATTAAACTGTAAAGGTTGGTCATTGACCCAGAAAACGTCATAAGCTATTCCTTGAAACTAAATCCACACCTGTTCCCTTCCAACAACGCATACTGTCTCATACTTAAGGGCAACGTACGACGACGGTATTGTGATACTGCTGATTCATAAGCGAAGCAGCAATAGGAGCAGTGTCTGTTTACCGAAAACCTCAACTTCCCGATAGAATAGCGTCATGCATAAAGCACGTGATGTAGTGCGATAGAGTTGGCAACATAGGATAAGCGGCTAGGGTTGCTATGACAACAGTTTACTTTTGATTGGTGGATTGCTGGTTGCTAGGCGACGGCAATGACGTGTCAGTGACGTGTTTATCTCCTGTCCTTGTTTTCGCAGCTGAACAGCACGTGGAGGCAAAACGCCAATCACCAACTTATAATGCACCCATTATAATTTGTGCTTCACTGTCCCTACGCTTCTTTCAAGTTTATACTTTGACACAAATATATATTTACAGGTGTTAGAATATGACATCATGATACATAAAATCTGTGTGAAATGTATATTCACAGCTGCCATCATAATAATAATTCAATAAATCTACTGTTTATAATGACCTGGACATACTTATTTTGCAGATATTATCTTAAATTGATTTTTTTTATGAATTACTCCTTTTTCAGTAGAAATTTACATATAACTGCATTGTGTACCTTTATAAGCTTCACAAATACTGTATTTACATTTCTATATCTAAAATAATGTATTTTAAACATAACACTGAAAAGCAGTCTTGATATCTGAATGACATACACAAATTTGCAAAATAAAAGCATGAAAAACTGGACTGATTTCTGCCTATACTGATATTAATCACTGGTCCCATGAGTAAGGACTTACTATTATTTATATTAATTAATCACTGTCTTTGCATCTTGTTGCTATTAATATATAAAACCTGGACCAAATAAGAGTATATCATTTGAACCTGGCATCAAAATTAGCTTTTCTTAATCATTTTGAAAAATGGTAATTCATGGCTTTTATAGCAGGTATAACTCATTAAGAAAAAGATTCATTTTCATTTTAAAACCAAATTTGCTCTTACTCTTACAGAACAATATGGCAGTGGTAATAGCATACATGTGAAAAATGTTTTTACTCTATGATAATAATAACACCAAAGATGGTTGTCCACAGGTCCATTGTAATCTTATTATGACTTAAGCTGCTCCTAATGTTTTATAAAACTACCTAAGTAAAGCAACAATAGTGCTTCTGCTCCAGTATATAACCTTTGCCAACCAATGCCATTTCTTTTGAGTATTGTGAAATATAATACATCCACTTAACATTTATAAGCAAATCAGACCTACTATATTTCTTGGAACACAAAACAATGTTTTTGTCCAAAATATTCAAGTTGAAAACCACAGGGTATCTTGTGTTTAAAAGATATGTTTTCCAAATAAAGTGCAGAAAGATATAAGCTTCATAGGTGTGGGTTGACAGGAATGAGACGCATGTAGAAAATACCGAGGGATAACATAAAGATAGCTGTACATTAGCTAATTGTGTGTTCTATTTTGCATAGTTTTTGAGGTTTGTAAATATTAAAGTTTCTTTACTAAGTCATAATATAAAATACAAAATTTCATTTTGTAATTAGTGGTTTGGCTCTCAAGCCTACATAAAGAGATATTACTATTACTGCATATTGCAATCCTTTTTCCTATCTCCATGTACTTTGTATATTTCTTTGACAATTCATAATTCATATAGTTATACAGGGTGATCCATTTGAGATGTCAAAGTAAGAGTGTATATAAAGCTTACTATTCAACTGTATTGGTTGGCAATTTATTGATTTATGTAAGAAAGTCAGGAGTTTTGTGTTCCAGCATATTAGCACTCATTATGGCCACCTTTGTGAATGTGACACAGCTCATACCTCACATCCATGTTACGCCACATGGTTTGCAGCATTTCTGGAGTAATTTGCTAAAAGGCCACTGTAATCTCCCTCCGCAGGTTGGCCAGATTCTTTGATCTTCTTGCATACACCATTAGCTTGATGTAACCCCACACAAAGAAATCTGGTTGTGTTAAGTCTGAGTTTTTAGGAGACGATAGGTTAGGTCCATCAAGGCAGCACCAGCAATAATTAAATAGCTGATTTAATCAATTCCACATTATGAGAGCCCAATGCAGACGAGTGCCATCCTGTGATAATAGTGTTCAGCAACCCATCTTCCTATAATTGCGGGATCACAAACTGCTGATCATATCAAGATAATTGATGCCACAAACAGTCTCTTCCACAAAAAAGAATGGACTGTAGACTTTCTCATGTGTCATTGTGCACCACACATATACTTTAGGACTGGCTAATTCAAGCTGGTATGAGACATGTGGATTCGTGGTTTTCCAAACAATGTGTTATGTGTGTTGACTGCCATTCACATGAAAGTAGCTTCATTGATAAACATCCATTGATTTAAGCATTGATCATCCACTTCCTGCCACACACACACATCTTGATAGCACAATTGAGTCGAGCTTCATAATCCTGCTATGACAGTGCTTGCATTACCTGAATATGGTACAAAAACATCTCAACGTGTCTAACAATCCTCTGACATGTGTGGTGATTATTTTCTGTTGATAAGTGGCAGAGTGACTGTGGGGACTTTTAGAGTCCTGGCTCATCGAATATCTTCCTCTCTGTTACCATGTAGTCTTCCATTTGTGCGAGACATTTTCAGACCATTTTTCCAAGAACATGTTGTACCATTTAACAATGTCTCAATGTGATAGGACATACTGACAGTTTACAGACTTCTGAAAGCTTGCTGGTTGCTATTACACTTGGAAAATTTTGTATACCATACGACACACTGAGCATGCTGTTGTGGCATTATGCCTATTTTGTTTTGTTTTGTTTTGTTTTGTTTTCTTTACTTTTCTTTGAACGATAGGGCTGTTAGGCTATTGGAAAGATTACTTGTTTGTCAACTCCCAACCTTTCCACTTACGTAATAGAATTAACTGCATAAATATAACATTTTACTTTTGTGACATTCCAAACGCATCACCCTGTAGATCTTTTAATGCATCTTAAAGAAAAACAAACATCTATTATTTGTTTCTGGATGTAATTATTTGAAATGATTTCTGAACATGGAAAGGGAACAAGCACAACAATATTTTATGAACTAATCAGTGATAGGACTCATTCTTATTGGTGTTGACATTTGCAAATTGATGGGGATCATCATTTCAATTTATCTCACTTCAATACAAAACCCAAATGCAATATTTTTTAAGGAACTTAAGTTACTTTGCCATTTTTTGTTTTATAAAACATAAAAGCATTTTATTTGAACTGAAAAATGTTTAATTTGAGGCTAATTTAGTAAATATATAATACAGTTCTATTCTTCCTAAATAAATGAATAATGGGGCATAGGAAAATAAAAATCTTAAGATTATTCTCAGCAAAGGGAGATTAGAACACTAAGTTAAGGAACATATCTTAAAACTATCTTAAATTTCATAAATAATGTTCCAGAAAGAGGAGATCGTATTATTTTTGGAGAAATACATAGTATGATTTTTGTCTATAATTGAATTTTTAACAACTGTTATGGATGTGACTATTAAATGAGAAGCTATCAGCAGCATGAGTTTTTTAAATGACTTAAATAATAATAAGTGTGAATAGCAAGCAGTACAGTTAATCAAGAATATTACACCGGCCTTCATTCAAAATCCATCCAAGTTAAAAATGGTTAATTCCTACTTATTTTGATGTAAAATAACTAAATATGATGTTTTGAAGTTTACTTGGCTCTTATTTTCTTGAAAAACAGAAATTCATTTTATGATTGAGGGGAAACTTTACAGAATTAGTGTTACAAATAAAGTCTGTCAATACTGAGTAAGCCATACTTTTTATATAGAGAAGCCATTTTGTTTACATAAATATGTATTTTTGTTCTCTAAAACGAATCTGTTCTTATTTCTCAGTAATTTTGTATGTTTGAAGTAAAATTTTCCGAGGTAAATAAGAAATCAAATGCAAACATTTATTTATCTACAGTAAAAAATATATGTTCATAATCTAAACTTTTTCTAACCAACTTTACTTTGTTTAAATTATCGATTAGTTCAAGTTACCATGTCAATGAGTTAACAGTGTGAATAACTTTTGCTTCTCAAAAACATTAATAAAGACAGCATATTACCATTACTTTTACCATAAAATAGTTGTGGATAAACCTTAGGCACCTAATATTTGTCGTAACTCATGTGGAGTAAACCTCCACTGTTGTTAAAGAAAACAAGTTGGTATTATTCACAGTTCCCATGACAGGGCAAGAACCTTCAAATCATGTCAGTGATTATTATTTTTGTATGGTGCCTCCTCTTAAACATAGAATGTCGGAAGAAAAAAAATGTACTGTCAAACGAAAATGCTCAAGGGAATAATTAAACAGATAAACCAAAAGGAGAAATGTCATATATACATGTGTGTATATAAATATCTTCGAACCAAGACATTTTTGATGTGATATTCTTGTTTTTTGACCTCAGTTTGTTTGGAATTTACTATTTTTGTTTAAGATAGAGACAACTTTAATTTTTTTGTAGACCAATGTTATTAATACAAAACTTTCTTGAATAAATCAGAAATTATGTAAATATATGTGCAACTTTTATATGCACAAATTTAGATATTTATTACTTTAGCTTCTGTTTCTGCACCACAACTTAATTTGCACATATAAATGTAAATAAGAAAGTATTGCTGTTATTAACTTCTTTCAAGTTAAAATTAAACTTTACTGTGTTAGCACAAAAAGATTTATAAACATATGTTACTACTTGTGCCAAAGAATAATGTAAAAAAAATATTGTTAATAGAGAGAACTTATGAAAGATAAGTTTTTTAACAAATGTACTAAAACTGATAGCTTTAGATGATGCTTTGTTTCGTTTCTTAATTCTGATATAGGTAAACAAATCTATAGCATTATGTTTTGCATGCCTATTCATGGTTAAAGTGAGGTATCAGAGCATCAGCAGAGTTTCTTGAGTGCAATTTAAAGTAGAACGGTACATAGGAATTTCTTTACAGTCAGTCAGTAGATTCTGTAGTTTTGGAAAGGTAAAGTCAGACTGAAAAATTTAGTGCCATAGCTGGGAATTGAACCATTGATCTCCCAGTCCATCTGGTTGCTCATAACTTTTGAGTTATTATGGCAATGTGCCAGTTTTTTTTAGTTTGACTACCTTTCCAAACCTTTCCCTACATACAGCTAGTGTGAAAGAACAATTAATTTCCATTCATTGACTTAATAGATTCTGTAGTATTTATTGGATAGAACATACTATTTTCAAATTAATTCTTCTTATCATTTGTAATGTAATATTTTTATGGATAAATAAGCATAAATACTTATGCTATTTATCCATAAACAGTATGAATGTCTATAAAATGTGGATAAATAGCATAAATATTTTAAATGTTGATATTTGACTATCAGTGACCGTTCCTTTTTAAACAGTGTGTCTTATTCATGTGTCTTTAAAAAATCAGTTGGAACATTGAACAGATGTTTCCGTTTGCATCTAGTCTTTATTGAACAAGCAGGATTATAAAGAAAAATATATATTGAGAAAAGTATTTTGTATGTAATAGAAATATTTTGTTACTGTTTTCTTAAGAAAAATTCAAATGTATGCCTTTGTTAATCTGAGTGATTTGAATATGAACAAGCAGGATTATAAAGAAACAAATATATATTGAGAAAAGTATTTTGTATGTAATAGAAATATTTTGTTACTGTTTTCTTAAGAAAAATTCAAGTATATGTATTTGTTAATCTGAGTGATTTGAATAAAATAACTAATTATAAAAATGTGATTAACAGAATTTCTCTTTATGATTTTGTTCTGATATTACAGGGGAAAATGGAGAATTATTGTACAGTTACTGACATATAAACCTTATTATTAAAGAAGTCTTGTCCAGTATTCTAATACATTGCATACATTTGACTGTCTGTGGCTTTTAAGCACCATATTACAATTCCATTAACATCATTTATTAATGGTGGTGGCAGTGACTTTGGTGAAGAGAAATGAAATTCATTTGTTTGTAGGCACTTAAGATTTATGTGTTCTTTTCCATGCCAGCACTCCTCCTTTCAACTCAAGATAAACCATTGGCACAATTTGAACAAGAAATCTTAGGTAAAAGCAAATGGATGAATCATCAGTAATACATAATTTGCTAGGCTACAGTCATTAAGTTCACAAAGGAAGTAAAATGGTTAACAAGCAATGAACATACCTAGAAACTTATACAGAGGATCCAAATACAGAAAAGTGTACAGTAATAAATACGACTCATCTATAATTTTATAAACAGTATTCAGTTTCAAAATATTAAGAATACATCAGACCAAAAGAGACATTTATGAGCCATAACTCTACTGTCAGTGAACTTTCATAATGAATGTAGGTGCCTCTGAAACATGTTCCATGCATAGTCAACATGAAAAATTCAGTGCAACGGCTGGGATTTGAACCATGTGGTTAAAATCCCGGCCGTGGTAATGAATTTTTCATGTTGACTCTATTAAAAACCTTAGCCTATATGTGACTAGTGTGAAGAAATAATTAATTTCCATCAGTTAACTAAATAATAAGAGTTAAATGATGAAGCCTGGGACTCAAGTGCTTACAATAGTAAGTCGCCACAAATGGTGTATCTCAAATGTGAGAGCCCCTAGTGGTCTACCAGGGAAATATATGAGTCAAATGGAGAATTTAATGTCATGACAGCAAGTTGGCCATTGTAGCTCATTGGGTTAGAGCAACTGGATTGAAACCAGGAGATCTGTGGTTCAAATCCCGGCCATGGCATTGAATTTTTCATGTTGACTCTATCAGAAATCTTAACCTATATATGGCTAGTGTGAAGAAATGATTAATTTCCATCAGTTAACTAAAATGTTCCATACAGATATATAATTAATGATAAAGTTCAATGAAAATAGATTTAATGCACTTAATTGTTAATGCTTCACTATGCAGTTTCCAAAATGCAAGCTATTGTATTTTTCATGCTGCTGCAACAGTTTGGATATTTTCACATTTTTTAAGTTTTGCAGCCTTAATCCATGAGTATTATTTTGTAGAAGACCACATAAGCCTACATCCACCATAACTCTATATGAAAGAAAATATTTGTTCTCACCTTAAACTCTCAATAAATGCTGATCTCGAAAACAGTGCAATTAAGCTAAACTTTAATCAAATAATCATTACAATTTTTTTAATATGTATGTACATAGTTATATAGTAAGTACTTGGAATAAACAGGGTTTAAATTCCTATTTTATGTATTTGGAGGCATATTTAGTGCAAGCTTTATTTATTTGGCAGCCAGATTTCAGAGTTTAAATTTAATACTCTTTGCATTAAAGAATTATAATCTTCATCAGCTAAAGTATGATTCCGCTGGAAAATTTCTCTAGCAGTTTTTAAGAATTTATGAACAGTTGCAACTACAGTCTTAACCTCTTTATCTCCAGCAAAGATGTGCTCTTGAGGGTGATAATCTTTAAGATATGATGTAGATGCAAATGGATAAATTCTTACCCAATTGCCCTCCGCAGCTGGGGGAGATCGCCAGTCTCGTCCATTCCCCCACAGCTGCACTGGCAGAACATTGTTATGGCCTCGTAATGGGGTTTTATTGCGACCCATATGTTCAAACTCTTGCCATGAATCACGTTTGTCAACACCAGAGTTTTTGTGCCCCATAAACAATTCTTCCTCTCCTACACACACAATGGGTATGGGTCTGGAAGCCCGCGAGCTTTTATTACGAATGTTCCTGTGATTACTTGAATTATCTTTAACATTAGCAACTTTCACTCCTATACTCTGACTTCTTAGTTTCCTATTAGCAGTTACTGGGTTTGATGCATTTCTCCTCCATTTTGATGTCTCCGTACTTTGTGGTGTTTGCTCTAGATCTTTCTGCTGCTGCCATCTTTTCCATCTAGTTGCAGCTTCGACCACATACAATGGAGGTGGTACTGGTGGCAGAGTTCTATGACTCTCAGTTTCATCGTCCGATGAGCTGAAGTCATCAGAATTGCTCTGGCTTGTTGAACTTGACCATATTGTAAACAATGAGAGTCCTGTGTTACACACTGGAAGGCCAAGAAGATCAAACAAATCATGCAGCATTGGTTTCTTCACAACTGGATCCACATCTGAATCATTGCCAAGTGCTGGGCTCAAATTCACCTGCAAAATGTTGAGACAGATTAATATTGAAAAACAAAATATCTCTGGAGATCAACACTACTGCAGCTTCTACATATAAGACAATTCATAGATAGTGAATACAATGGCATAACGATGAGAGTATTCACCTGGAAGAACCGTACAAATGTTTGAAAACATTGACTGTGTAAGTGGTGCCTCAAGGTTCACAAACATAGAAATTAACACAAAAATAATCAGTGATGGATTCTTCTGGACTGATAAGCCTTCGTCCACTGGTATTTTTAAGTCCAGACATTTCATCCATATCTGCAGTGAACATCCTCAGTGGCATGTTCTCAATCTTGGCAAAAGTCCAGTCTCAATTGAGACCACACCCGCTGCTGTTCACTGCAGATGTGGACAAAACATATGGATAAGACCTTTTTAAACCACTTCTCAAACTGTAAAAACACCCCGCGTCTTTGAAACATGTCCTAATTTTTAAATGTAAGTGGAACTTAAGTGTTTTTACTGTTTGAGAAGTGGTTTAAAAAGGTAAATCTTGGTGTTCCAGCTAATCATGGTTCTCCAGAGACGAAACATCTGGTGACAATCCAAGTAAGGGATTTTCTTCCGATGGAATGCCAGGATTCATTAAGTGTGTTTCAAATTTCTTTATATAAGTGTTTTCCCAGAATTTAATTCTTGAAAATTATTATTATTATCATCATCATTATTATTATCATTATCTTTATTTTTATTTATTTATTATTATTGTAATGAAATAAAAATGACACACCATTTCTTCAACATGGTTCATTTGCTAGGAAGACCCAAATTTTCCAGGACTAATTGTGGATAAAAACCTAACATGGGACAAACACATTGATCATATGTGCAACAAAATGAGCTCAGGGTTATTCGTAATGAAAAAAATGAAGAACATAGTGGATGTTAATACACAGACATTGTTATATTACAGATTGATATACATGCATATATCATATGGGTTAACAGTGTGGGGACGTTGTGCTAAAAACACACTAACCAAGTATTCCTTCTCCAAAAAAAAGCAATAAGACTAATTATGGGAATGAAACAACAGACTCTTGTAGGCAAACAACCTTCAAAGACCTAAATATTTTAACTGTATATTCACTTTACATATATGAAGTAATAGTAGATTTATTTAACAGGCAAGATAAAGGTAAAACAAATGAGCACTACACCAGAGGAAATACATATTTTCATTTACAGTCACACAGATTAGAACTATATAAAACCAAACCTACTGCCGCAGCTCATGAACTGTATAACAAACTCCCTACCTATCTGAAAAATAGTCATAATCTTAAAATATTCAAGAAAAAATTAAAGAAATATTGTATGGAAGGTTGCTATTATTCAATTGATGAATATTTTAGATAATCTCAAAAACTATTTGTAGTTGGTTTATTGATACTCGTCACATACTTTTTTATATTAATGAGAGACTAGTTTGAAAGGCAATTGCCTCCATTTTCAATCTCTTTCCTACTGGCATCTGTTGTTCTTTGCTCTCTCTCTGGTGGTGGAACTATGAACCTTTTTGTCAAATTATTATCTACTGGCAGGATTTCAAAGCTCATTGCGCGATCTTTATTTTTCCATATGAATATGTTCTCCCATGTTGTCAATTTATTTTGCTCTATCACTCCTCTTAATAATTTTGGATTTGGATCAATGTCATGATTTTCATTCCAAAACTGAAATGCTACTGCTGACTTATCTTCTTGTTTCAATCTGATGTTTCTAAAGAGCTCGTTGACTCTGGCTTTTAGATTTCTTTTAGTTTGACCTATGTAGCATTTTTACAATTCTTACATTTAATCTGGTATATTCCGGATCTGTTAACTGGTGGGATTTCATCTTTTGTTTTTGAATTTAGCAATTTTAAAACTGAGTGTCTAAGTAGGTGCCAAGGTGATATTTTGTTCCTTGGAAAAAAAAAAAAAAAAGTGGGTGTATGCATACCTATGTGAATGTGTGCATGAATATATGTGTGAGCAACATAATTCAACAATGAAAAATTGGTTAAATACCAAACTTGGTTAATACGTAAAAAATAAAAGCTAGCAACAATGAAGCAACAAATACTACATAAAATATAATTATTTGTCACAAATTTCACTTATTTTTTAAGAAAATTGATGAAAATTTTCACAGACACTAGTAAAATATTTACTAGTAATCATACTTATTGATGATGTAGACAACATTTACGAAACTAGTCTCTGTGGAAATTTTTATCAATTTTCTTTAAAGATAAGTGAAATTTGTGTCAAATAATTATATTTTATGTAGTACCAAATTAATATTTTAATTCAGCACTTTCCAAAAATACATCTGAAATATTTCAACAAAATCCTCCCACAGCAGATTACTCTTCACATGGAACATTTTTAGAAAATTTTGATTTTTTGTAACGATTTTGATAATCACTTGAAGTCTAATATTGTCATATTCTCCCTGCACCTAGAAGAAAATTAGCAATTACATAGTTTCTGAAAATGTTTATCTTGAATAAAATGTGTAGATAAAACAAACATTTGTAAGAATATTTTGTACAAGAATGGACAAACTGATGTGAATGCAACATATCAGATTTTTTATATTTATTTTTCCTGAATAATAATTCAGAAATTATATTTTACATAGTGATATATATTATCAAGTAACTTTTTAAGTAAGCAGTATAAAGCAATGAATTAAGTACCTCCAAGAGCCATGGTTTCATAGTTGAATCTATGAGAACATCAAAGCCATAAAACTCAAAGCAGTTGGATGACTGTGGTATTCCGCTGAGTTGACTGGCTACTGTTAACACAATAAGGCATGCTACACGCTGCCATAGTAACCAGTCAGGTATGTTTGCTTGGTAGAAATAGTGGCGCAGCTGCTTCAATGTCCATTTGCAACCTGAAACGTACATGGTAAACTGGTACTTTTCAATATGGAATATAATTTCTATTCTTTTTATGTTATTATTAGTACAAAAATTTAGTTTTCCATATTTTAACCACAAATTTCTGTTAGCTAAAATATTTTTTAACATATGCTTTCTGTGGGTACAGCTGCTTAAGGGTTCCACAATGTGAAATATCTCACATGAATAAAACAGAATTCATCAGTATTGGTTGGATAAGGTGAACAATCCTTCAGTAAGGTTTAGTAATTTAAATTCAACGTTTCAAAATCATATAGCCTTGCTAAACTAAGACCTGAAGCTTTCCTGGTGACGAATATGCTCAAGTTGTTCTCGGGGAGCAAGCCATGTATGTATTATATATTATATGTTATGTATTATAATATACATATGAAGAATGTACCACATTTCCTGTGAATGTGGGACACCATATATAGGACAAACCTGAAGAACCATCGCTCTTAGAGGAGCACGCTTAATCGTGATGCTGGATTTCAGTTCAGCTCCTCTTGGAAACCAGTCTTTAAAATGGAAATCTGTCGACTTAAGAAGCACAGAACAATACAGCTTGATAATCAAGTTAAGTAGTTATGTTTCTTTGACCCAATTAATTTTCTATTCTCACGCCATCTCCTGACCTAGCATTTAATTTACCGAAAACATTCTTTTGTTCAGTAATGCGAATTTTGATAGTGTTTTGTCTTTGTTTATATTTGTGTTATATCCAGTGTTTCATTTGTGGTTATAACATTTAATAAATATCGTGATGATGGGAGAGATGCGCACTCCCGAAACGTCAATTTCTAATTGTCTTTTCACCTGGCTTGTTTCCCGAAAACAACTTGAGCATATAGCCTAACCTATAACTTGACACTGGCACATGTTAAAGTCACTGATAAGAAGACATCGTTAAATAGAGGGTGGGAGGGAAGAAATCTGTTTAGATCAGCTCTGATGGAAATTATTTAAGGCACCTGCTATTGATTGATTAGACACCAATGATAGTTATGCTTCATTGAACAGTTATTGTATTTTCTCAATCATCTCTGAGAGGTGCAGATTATCTTTAACTTTTCATTAAACTTAATGAGTTTAGAAAACTTCTTTATAAAGTTAGATTATTATTTAAGGTTCTGACATACATGCATAATTCTTGCAATATTTCCAATTTTATTTACATATCATAAGATCTTAAATTTGCTTAATTTTGGAATTAAAACTACTCCGTTTTATTTCCATATTAACTTGTTGGTATGATGATAGTTTTCATTAAAAAAAAAGGAAAAGCTGGGCTTCAGTTAAAAAAGCTATTTGTAATTGGTTATTAGCGCTGCATCATTTACATTTTTAGTTTTTACGAGCGTATTTTTGGCAGTTGTTTCCATTTTCAATCTTGAAGATCTGACTGTCATCTGTTGTTATTGTCTGCTGTCTTCTCTCTGGAGGTGGAACTATGAACTTCTTTATCAACTTATTGGCTTGTGGAATTTCAAGGTTAATTACTCTGCCCTTGTTTTTCAATATTAAGATGTTCTCTCACATTGTCAGTTTGTTTTGGTTTATCATCCCCTTTAATAATTTTGGATTTGGGTCAAGGTCATCATTTTTCGTTCCAAAAGTGAAATGCTACTGCTGACTTATCTTCTCTTTCAATGTTCTAAAATGCTCTTCTAATCTGGTTTTTAGGTCTTTTTTAGGCTTCAGTTTGTAGTGATTAAATATTTTATTAATGTACTATAAAAACTCATTTATTGCATTAAGTATAAAGATAATTTTCTCTCTCTCTCTCTCTCTCTCTCTCTCTCTCTCTCTCTCTCTCTCTCTAAATTTTTCATATTATCTCACTCCCCATTTCTGTCCCCCTCTCTCCTTTGTCTCTCTACATTTCCATCTTTGACTTTCTTTTTACCTTCTTTCGCTTCCACCCTCCCCTCTTTTCTCCCTTTCTCGATTTTCCACTCCCTCTTTTATGCTTGTTCTCACCTCCTTCCTCTCTCTGTACAACTTAAATGTCATGATGTTTGATAACTTTTAATGAAACCGTTTTTTATTGATGTTCTATATAGTAATATGACGACGATGATGATAATACTTCAAAGTTCAAATTGGATAGTCTTTACATTATATTTGGATTAATTTGGTAACAGTGATGTCCAAATTAATTCATAGCACTATTTGTAGTCAATTTTTTTAACACACTGTGTCACTCAAAAATTAAGTGTAAATGCCTTAGTGTGATAAAAACAGACTACAAATAGTTTTATGAATTAGAGAGTCATTTATTTTTCTGTTTTTATAAATTGGTTAAAATTGGTGCAAATGTGTGAATTTATAATAAATTTAATTTTATGATTTAATTCTAACTTGCTATTACAAACTTGACAGATAAATGTTGAATCACTCATGGCATTATGATAATGTTTCACCCTTGTGCCATCGTTTTAAAATTAATCATGGGGCTAATTAACATTGCATAAACAATTAGTCTGACACATGGGCTTCCCTTAACTAATAGATGTTTTAATAAAGTCAGTGGAGAGCAACACTCAGAAAGCTATTGACATAAAATTTAAGCATAATGAATGGTATTTTGTTTGATAAGGTGAAGTTTAAACCAAATCTAAAACATGTTCTTACTTTTGCAATGTACATGTAGAGTACACATGAAGAAAATGTGTAATAAGATTATGAAAGAATGTAGCTTCTTTAAATCAGATAAATAAAGGTATTAACAACCCATTTACATGGTTGCATGCACTTTTATTTATGCACTTTCTATTTCTATTAAAATATCTGGCAGCCCTAATGTAACTTTACTAAACCTTATACAAATAAAAATATTTAGTAATTATTTTCCACTTATCTTAAGAAGTTGATGACAATACTTCTATTTTCTCTAATTGAAATTAATTTCATGGACATTTGCCCACATCTTCAGTCAACACTGAAGATTCAGTCAACACTGTGTTGACTGAAGATATTACTAAATATTTTTATTTGTATAATATTTATTATTCCACTGTAACTAGCTTCATTTTCTGTGTATTTACTAAACCTGTTTACTTTGTATTACTTTAGTTGTATTATGTTGTATTTATATTACTTTCCTAGGTCACTAGATTGGATAGTCTCGTGTTAAAGTGAAGTACTTAGCTTTAAATTAAATTTAATCTGGGACAAAATTAAGTTTCAAGTCTATACATTTTTTTATTCTCTATAATCATTAGTGTCACTATGCCAGAGTTAGAATGGACATCCCAGAAAACTATGGAAGAATCAAAACATGTGAAATGCTAAAGGTAATGATACTGCCTGATATATGAAGGAGAGTGATGATGAAGAATGCCATTTTGGAGACTGATAGGAGGACATAATCAAAGTTTATGCAGCATGGTAAATAATTGAAATGTGCTTACAGTGTACTATGTATGTACTGGTTTATAACAGAAGGAAAGTGGAGCATTATTATATTTAATACTTTTTTGTAAGACAGTTTTAAGTAATTTTGTCTCAATGTTATAGCACTCGGAAACCTTTAAATGTGTGCTTTTCCATAAGAACATGAAAACAGGGATTATATTCTTTATGAAACAGAATATCTGTACTAATCATAATTTCAGATAAATTTAGAAAAAGCTTAGACTGTGTGTTTGGAAATGGATTACATGTTGTAGTATCATCTTTTTCATTCTTTGTTACAATGTGTTTATTATCTCTGTGCATCTTTATGTTGCAATGTTTGTATCTGTCATTTTTGATATTGCATTTATTATACAGGGTGATCCATTTGAGAGTCATAAAAGTAAAACATTATATTTATGAATTTAATGTACATATTTATGAGAAATTTTCTGTAATGTCAGAAAGGTTGAGAGTTAACAAGTGAGTGGTGTTTCCAGTGGCATGACATTGCTATCATATAAAGAAAACATAACAAAACGCAATGGTCATAATGCCACAACTGCATGCTCAATGTGTTATACAGTATGCAAAATATTTCAGTGTAATGGCGACCCACCGAGCTTTCAGAAGTCAGTACAACTGTCGGTATGTCCCATCACATTGAGATATTGTTAAATGGTACAACATATTCCTAGAAAATGGTTTGAAAATGCCTTACACAGGTGAAAGACTGCGTGATAACAAAGCGAGGAAGATATTTGACAAGCCATGACTCAAGTCACGCTGCCACTTATCAGCAGAGCAGAATACACCATACACAACATATTAGAGCATTGCTGGTCGGTACCTTAAGATGTTTCCATATCATATTCAGCAAACATGCCCATAACCATCAATTACATTGATGTGATCAAGCAGTTTGTGATCTCTTAGTTACAGGAATATGGGATGCAGGACACCATTATCTATAAATAGGATGGTGCTCCACCACATTGGACTTTCATAGTGCAGAATCAATTAAATCAGCTGTTCAATGATTGCTGGTGCAGCCATGATGGACCCGTCCCATGGCCTCATAATAGCCTAGACTTTATGCCTTCATTTTTTGTTTGGGGGGGACTACATCAAGTCAACAATCTATGCAAAAAGGCCAAAGAATCCGACTCTCCTATTCAAATGTATACCATTACCAAGCAATAAATTTGAATAGTTTCCTTTATATAAGGCTTTACTTTTCTGACATTTCAAACGGGTCATTCACTGTAAAATACAGTGCATCAAATTCTTGAACAGAATTATGTACCTTCGCTCTTTTAACCTTCGATATTCTTGTTTCACTTGCTGCAATATGGTTCACATACTATATGTAATAACCTGTTATTTACATGTAGTACATGGGGTCATCAACGAAGGTCTATGAAATGAAATGTGTAGTGTTTAGCACCCACTTTTATTACATATGGCACCACAGGCAGTGACACTGATGATATATGAGATAAAGATGGAGCACCAGTGGAATGAGATGGCAGGGTAAACTGGAGGTCCCAGAGAAAACCCGGCCCCAGCACCATGTTGCCCACCACAAATGTCATTTTGTGGTTGCCTGGGATTGAACCTGGACGCCATGGTGAGAGATGAGCAGTCTAACCACTCAACTACAGTGCAGCCCACTAAGGTCTTTCTCTACCCAGTATGTAATGTATATCTGTAGTCTGTCCTTGTCCTTCTATTGGTCTCTATGATGTTATCCGATGATGATGTTGATGATGATGATGATGATGATGATGATGACGACGACGACGACGACGACGACGACTAGCATGAAGTTACATGCAATAAGTATTTAAAGAAAATTTTAATGATAAAAGTTAGCTGTTAGTAATATATTAATACACATTTGGGCAATAAATTAGAAACCAAACTTACCTGATCCAACTCTGTCCTTTTTCTCCTTATAACCTGGTCCCCATTTGTTGAGAGAAGAATTAGTGAGATGACAAAATGGGTTTGTTAAATCTGCCAATGAGAACTTGTCAGTACTAAATCTTGTGAGGCCTTCTCTGTATATATAAACTGTCAAGGGATGATATGATGGAATACATACATACAGTCTTAGATCAAACTTATAGCCTCCGATAAGTAAAGGATTCTGGATGTATCGTTGAACAATGGCATTATTGTCATAAGTCAATTCTCCTAAGGACTGGAAAACAAAATACATCTATAAATATTTTAAGCTGGAATTCCAAGTACCTTCTGTTTTGAGATTCAGAAAGTACTTCTCTTTATGACATTATGTGTTAAGATATTTTTATCAGAGTTTTGACAGATATTGGCTTTATGCAATATTATATGTTAAGTTTAGCATCATAGGCAGATATACACTTTTATATTTTAAAAGACACTGTGTTTCAGCTGAAAGATAAATGCAAAATGTTATAAAGAAGGGCAACAACTAATTTCTGTGTTTTACTCCTACCTTGAAGAGAAATATTCCTCTTCCTTGACTCTGTCCAACAGGTTTGCATATCCAGATTGCATTATTTTCCGATCTGTTGAACCTGCTTATTTCAGAAACAAGTTTTGTATATTCCAATGGCAAATGGTACACTGGTGGACTGAAACACATGACAATAGCAATAAGGGGAAAAATAAGGTTATTAAACCTATTTTTTCAAAATCTTTTTGGAACATGACTTAAAAATTTTGCTCCAGAAAGAGAACATAATTATCTTTCTAATAAGTATGGACTAGATATGGTGAAGCACAAAGTTAATATACTCGAGATTTGGAGTTAAACTACAACTCCATGCTCCATATATTGCTAGTGTTTATATAGAATGCAATATATTGCTAGAGTTTATGCATTTCGTTAGGACCTTCCTAACATCCTCAGCTAATATCGACTAATTGAATTTCGATTGGAAGAACTCCTTCGTGGTGATTGGGGCATCTCTATTGGTGTCCAGATGAACTTGAAATTTGGGTTCTCATCAATATTCATAAAGAAATATGAAGGAAAACTCTTCAATTTCGACACCACCTTTGATGAGGACCCAAACTTCAAGTTCATCAAGACACCAACAGAAGACCCAATCGTGACTAAAGAGTTCACCAGTTGAAATTCTACAGTCAACATTAGCTGCAGATGTTAGAAAGGTCCTAACAAAAACATTTTAGGTTATATACTAGCAGTATATGGAGCATGGAGTACTAGTCCAACTCAAAATTATACAATAATTATTTTTGTTAGTAAATTGTTAGTAGTATTAGTAGTATTTATTCAGCACTTAAAAAAATTACATTTTAATGGCTTCGTTAAGAAAAAGCAAATAAAAATTACAAGAATGCATACAGCAAAATCCTATTCCTAACTAAAAGTGTACAATATACAACTATTTTCATGGTTAGAAACTATAAATTAATTACATTGACTATCATATTTTACATAACCACATTTCCAGGAACTCTGCAACTAATAGGAATGACCTAAGGTTTTTTTTTTAATATATTTAGGTCTTTCATGTTTTTAATCATGGTAGGCAGTTTGTTATACAGAATTATTCCGATGTGGTGTGCACTTTCTTTTGGCTAGGTTAGTCCTGCAGTGTTGAATATGTAAATCATCTCTCTGCCGTGTACAGTAGTCATGTATCTGAGTTACCTTCATTAATTTTTTTTTTGTTTGTAATTAATGTCCTCTAACAAATCATATCGGATGATGAATGGAATGGGTGAAATGATAATGATGCTCAAATGAACCCAGGGTCCATAGAGCTTAGAGTTACTCGACATTCGTCTTTCAGGATAAGGGAAAACCCTAGAAAAACCTTATCCAGATAACTCACCCTGACCGAGATTCGAACTCAGGACCTCTTGAACGTGAGGCAGACATGCTACCATCTACACTACCGAGGCAGGCAATCTATCTCCGTTAAATTATATATGTATTTTAATTTTCTTTGTACATTTCTTGTTCTTTCCAAAGTAAATATTTTAAAAACTATCTTAAAGTTGGCTTTTTTTTTTATTAGTTCAAGAATATGTATACATTGTAGACTTACTTCCTTATGTTTTATAGTAAAATATTTGCTGTAAATTTAATATAACAACCAGTTTCCTGCTCACCTAAATTCATATATTGATCCATATATTTTCCTCATACACTTTAGGTATCTTGCCAAATTGTCCTTCCTGCATATTGAGGAACCTTTTGGAATGTGGTTTGTATACTGAAAAATGAAAACAGATCAATTATGTTATTGTAATTTAAACATGAAAGTTTGATGGAATATACAGGTTATATCCTTGGCAACTGCATATTATAGATTAGTCAGCAGCACAAGAAAAACAGACAAACAAACAGACAAAATTTGGTTATATCCTTTTATTTTGCAATACTTAATAAAATAATATTGAAGAAAACTAGAATTAGGTAAAGGGCAAACATTAAAATAAATAAGCTAAATATTTAGGCAAATTACTACAAGAGGAATTTTGTTTTACAAACTTCAATATTTATAAGGATCACAAAATACCTTTGGAAGACAGAAACCGTTAAAAGTCTGATGTGCTGTTCACATGACTTTTTATTATTTTAAAAAAGCTTATTTTTTCATTTCTACTTCATACTAATCCTTTGTTACAACAGATACCAACAAATCCTACACCAAATAAAGAAAAGAGAAGATCAAAAGGAATATGACACATAGACCTACTGTCATAACCTTAAAGACTATTGGGATTATCAGTGGGTAACAGTCCATATACATGTTTCATGTTATTAATATGTTAAAAGTAATTTGGCAAAACTATATTGTATAAGCTATGTACAGAAAAGTTTTCATCAATAAATTACAAAAAATTACAAAAAAAAAAGCTTATTTTTCTATCTGCTTCTCGTTAATAAACTTTCATTATATGCATACACATTTCAATGCAGATAGAAAGGGAATACAATAGGCTAAAACACTAAGATTTTAAAAAAATAGATTGCTGTATGATAGCTTTGAACTTCCATGGTCCTTGTTATTTTGATAAAAACAGCTAATAATAAATTATTGTCTTGTAATAAAGTATGTGTTCAAAAACTTAAACCAATAACAAAGAATTCAGAAATGGTTAATATCACAAAAATTTTACACTTTTTTATATTAATATTTTTTCTATGTTATGGTTTACCACTCACTCACAAGTCATTCAGAATGAATAAGTCTTCATGGGCTTTTCACAGAAAACTCAAGATATACATTTTAATTTTCATATACATATTTTAAACAAATAGTGTTTTAATCAAAAGAATTAACAAATTTTAATAAAAATAAAAAAAAACATGTGAAATTGTTCTTACATGCTAAAGTTAATTGGAGGGTTCATAAAAATACACATAATTGAAAGATTGAAACATTTTTGTGCCATCTCAACATCTCCCTCGCCACAGGATATCCATTGGATTATTATCTAACAACGATGTGAGCATGAGTTGAGATCATCACAGCTGATAACTACATCATGATTGCCCAACCTTTGGATCCTGTTCTTGATTGGATAGTAGGTTTCTGGCACATCACAAGCACTACTGGTGGCATCAGTGAGAACAAGAAGTCAGAGCGTGAACCCTGGAGGTGTGAGCTAGAACAGTGTGTGTGAGACCATGAGAGAAGTGGGTCAGCTTAGGCCTGAAAGGTGAGAGAGGTAGTAGAGACATTGTTCTGTGTTATACAACTGTTTTGGCCTATTCAAACTTCCAGCTTTCCCTACAGTTTTTGGTGACTATTAATTCTAAATTATCCCTAAGTTTTTATACAAACCATGCAGTGATAGTGAAGTGGAACTCTCCTGCAAAATTTTCTCAAATAAATATATAATGTAATAAATTATAAGGTAATATAAGCAAACTAAAGAGATTATTCCTCTTTGTAATTCATTTTACGATTAATTTTGATGTCACTATTACTAAATTCCTCCTAACCCACATAATTCATTTCTGTTGAAAGAGAATTGTAAAACTCTTAGGATTGCATTTGCTACCTTCTAATTTTACCCTACCACAACACCTGGAATAGGGCCGATACACTAACTGTCCTACATATTTCATTATTTAGTTATGCTGTTTACAAACAGACACACACACACATGTGCACACACACACACACACACACACACACACACACACACACACACACACACACACACACACACACACACACACACACACACACATGTGCACACACACGTACACACACACACACACACACACACACACACACACACACACACACACACACACAAAGGCACGCACGCATACACCTAAGGACTTTTTTAAAACTTATTTTACTCAGAGAGCTGGAAAATGTGTATTTCCAATTAACACTTGACATCAAATTTTTGGATAGAATGCAATATTTCTCTACATAAATAGTAGAAAAGGTAAGAATGAAACTAGAAAATTGCTAAGGAAGAATGTATGGTTACTTCATATACAAAATATCTGATGTGTTACATCTTGTACATGACTTTCTGTGTCCAATACGAAGTCATACCTGTTTTTTAAACTATTATTATGAAAGCTTATTGCTCTTCTACTAGATGTTAATGAGATTAATATTTGCAGAAATGGTTACGCTACATATTTCACTGTAGGGGCATTGGGTATAGAATATACTGAAGTGATAGTCAAACCTTTAAAAAGTGGGGCGTTATGATGCTGGCAATGAAATTCAGTACTTTACACCAAGTATTATGATAAACAAAACCTCGTAACTTATACATCAAAAGGAAGTATGATATTGTATTGGAAAATTCACACTGATAGTAATGAATATCTTGAACTGATAAGTCCCACAAACAAAATTATTAATAGGGTATGTGTTTAATGAGATATGCATTTTTGTGTAGTAAACAAGAATTTCTATACACCCCAAAGGTTATTGCACATGCCTCTCCAACAAATAATGATCTCCCCTTTCAAATAGTTCTGAGAGTTCAATATTAACTATTTATTGCTTTTTTATGCCACTAGATAGCTTTGCAAAGGGGTTATTTTGAGTAGTCATAAATATTGTGATATTGATACACAAAGCTTAAACGGATATTTGCAAGTAATTGCAAAGTTAAAATCAATTAAATAAATCATAACATTTATATAACATATGACAAATAAAGTATTTGATAGATGGTGTATTTGGTATTTCAATTATTCCAATTGTATCTGTCTCAATATGTACCGCTATATTATATATACCAATATATACACTACAATATATACCATAATATATCACTACAGTAATTGTAGTAATAATGCTACATTTTTGAACATCTATATACCTCCTATAATGTTGTAGTTTTATACGTTTCCAAAAATGTTTCACTTGATAACCCACATTTTAGCATGCAGTATAAATTGCACTTCAAATTAGTCCTTTTCTTGTGGGTGCAATCAATTTTGATTAACGAACTTGAGGACACAAGCTGTGTTAATGAACACAGTATTCAATTAAAATTGTAATAAATGTATTTAGTATTACTTATGTTAATTTACTTCCATATTTTTGTTATTTCCCCAAATTTTGAATTGCTCTCGTAAATGTTACTATTGGCACAACTTGTACTATGATTTCCTTCCATTGGTGGCCCTGGCTGTAAAGTTATGTGTACATATTATGTTGTACAAGTTCTGCAGCCCTTAAACGGGGGTTAGTCTACAGAAGTGAGGAAGAAGTAAATGTATGGTAGTGTACTGATGATCTGTTTAAGTTCGATGAAGAAAGAGCTTTGCTTAATGTTTTTATTGATTTATGGATTCAAAATGTGTATTACTAAGGAAATCTTAATATAAAATTTTTTGTTTGCTGTGCGTTAGGTGAAGTAAAATACAATGAACACACCAATAACATAAAGTGCAATGTAAAACTGTGAACTCAATCACTAAAACTACTGAACTGGTTGCTCCGCAGTCACAGAGTGTGATGGCTCCACGATAACATGCGAGGCTTATATTCCGGTGGTTCAATGTTCGATCTCTGCTAGCCACCCAGGCTGACTATTTTTTCGGGGTTTTCTCTAGCTGGTAGGCGAATACTGGGTTGGTTTCTCGTGTATCACAATTTCCTTTCCATTATTTCACTTTTGTTCCATTTCCTTATCATCCTTTAGATACGCTTCTAGGTTTTATGGCCTGTGGTAGTTCTAGAGAGATTGGGGGCAAGGCGTCGTCCTCCTTGAACTAGGGATAACATGCTAGCTTATGGTTCCCAAGATCGCAGGTTCAAACCCGGCGGAGGGAGTAAAAATTCTTAGCATGTCTTCCTTCGTAAGGGAGGTAAAGCCGATGGTATCGTGTCATAGATTTATGGCAGAACCTTAAGCCTGATGATCCCTGAAGAAAGTTAAGCGGTCTTTCACACGTCTAATATAGAATGGGACGCTGAGAACCACAGCAGTTAAGGAGAGTCCATTAAGAAAAGGAAAAAAAAAACCTTGGACAGATGTCGCAGGTGCTTGCTCAGGAGAAAGTACTTTCCGTGAACACTTAAGTACTGCTTGGTCGACGGATCATCCATTGCTCGCTCTAGATAGTTCCAGCAGTGCTTCCATGGGTCTCTACAACCTGTCTACCCGCAGCTGTAGACTTCTGTGGTTCCTTTACTTCATCCCTTCTTCCTGCTGGTTGCAGTCACTGAATGTGAGTTGCAGTGTGCGATGTGTCCCCTAGTTGTTCAACCTATGCCTACCTATTAGAAAGGTACATTCAAGTACAATATTGACAAAGGTAAGCTGTAAATATTTTTCAAGTACAATAAAACTCATACTATTTTTCAATGCTATGGCCGGGATTTGAACCACGGTTCTCCCGGTTTCCATCCGGTTGCTCTTACCTTTGAGCTACCATAGCCAGCATGCCATCATGAAATTAAATTCTTCAATGGACTCGTATGTTTTCCCGGTAAACCTCTAGGTGTCCTTGTATTCGAGATACTGTTTGCTACGACTTACTAT
The DNA here is from genome assembly GCA_030765055.1 of Mantis religiosa. Taxonomy (NCBI): domain Eukaryota; kingdom Metazoa; phylum Arthropoda; class Insecta; order Mantodea; family Mantidae; genus Mantis; species Mantis religiosa. The sequence continues at coordinate 133,761,401 of CM060952.1, read as the reverse complement.
TGTAAGTACTTGATTGCCAGGCTTCATCATTAAACCATTATGTTAATTTCCATCAATTAACTTAATCATATACTATTATTTATTTACTAATTTAATGTCATTTCATTATGTCAATGTAACGAGTTTATTTAAGTCTCTTCACCTTATTGTTGTAAACGTAGTTTTGTCTCTATTGTCCCTTCATTTTTTTTTTTTTTTTTTTTTTTTTGCGTGCTTGGTAGTCAATTGGAGAGATCACAGTCACATTTTTTTCTTCTGTTTCACTAACTGGTGCATTGAACACTGGCCTTCATTAATCGCACTCCGAGTAGCACTCACCATACATCGCCACTCGAGCAGTATTTTATGTAGTGTCCCCATTTCGAATTCACAAACTGCATATATCATCATCATTGTTATTATTATTATTATTATTATTATTATTATTATTATTATTATTATTATTATTATTATTATTATTATTATTATTATTATTATTATTATTATTATTATTATTATTATTATTATTATTATTATTATTATTATTATTATTATTATTATTATTATTATTATTATTATTATTATTATTATTATTATTATTATTATTATTATTATTATTATTATTATTATTATTATTATTATTATTATTATTATTATTATTATTATTATTATTATTATTATTATTATTATTATTATTATTATTATTATTATTATTATTATTATTATTATTATTATTATTATTATTATTATTATTATTATTATTATTATTATTATTATTATTATTATTATTATTATTATTATTATTATTATTATTATTATTATTATTATTATTATTATTATTATTATTATTATTATTATTATTATTATTATTATTATTATTATTATTATTATTATTATTATTATTATTATTATTATTATTATTATTATTATTATTATTATTATTATTATTATTATTATTATTATTATTATTATTATTATTATTATTATTATTATTATTATTATTATTATTATTATTATTATTATTATTATTATTATTATTATTATTATTATTATTATTATTATTATTATTATTATTATTATTATTATTATTATTATTATTATTATTATTATTATTATACCATCTGAAGTGGGAGATAATGGCACACCTCCACCCTTCTCAGTAACGATCAGCCAATCAGTGACGATCGTTTAGTTAGTCTACAAGGTGATGGAGAAATGGGCAAAGATGCACGATTACCACTGCAATTGTCTAGCAAGTAGTTTCAGTCGTGTGTTCTAGAATATTCCTGGAAAGCGGGAGAAGAAGGTGTCCAGAACTATCTAGTTGCATTACGAAAGCATTTCCAGCACTTAGTTGAGGAAACCACACATCTGTCTTTCCAACCAATCACTGGCGAGAACTGAAGGCATGCGATGTACGAAGCTAAGGTTTGTGTAGGTAGAGTCCGACTGAAAAATTCAATGCCATAGCCGGGATTTGAACCACCTATTTGTGGTGACTTACTATGCTGTAAGTACGCAAGCCCCAGGCTTCATAGTTAACCACTATCAGGTTAATTTATGGAAATTAATCGTTCTTCCACACCAGCCGTGTGTAGGCTGAGGTTTGGATAGGTACACAATGTGTGTATCTCAATGTATATGAGAACCCCCGGAGGTTTACCAAGAAAATAGGAGTCAATTGGAGAATTTAATGACATGCTAGCATGTTGGCCGTGGTAGCTCAATGGTTAAGAGCAACCGGAAGGAGACCGGGAGATCCGTGTTCAAATCCCGGTCATGGCATTGAATGTTTCAGTCAGACTCTACCTAACCAAGTCTCAATATGTTTCCCTTTCCTGTTTCCCAAATTGAAGAAATATATTTCAATATGGTAACATTGCAGCAACAGACATAGGTTGCTATCTCGCAGTCTGAAGTTTCTGTATTTCTCTCCTTCGGTACCACTGATCATCGCGGATTCCTTCAGTGACAATGATTCATGAATGCTGAGCAGCGATATACCCCTAAATAAATGCTCCCCATTTCAAGGAAACACATATCGATAAAATTCCATTTCAGTTTTACTCTACGTATGGGCTTTATATGTTTTCCATTGGAACCAATACAAATGTATATATAAGTTAGAGACTAATTGCACAAGTAAGAATATAATAAAGTACAATCTCATGTGGTACACTCACTCGGCTTTCTCTACTTTTACATTTCACTGGTGTCTTTCCTTGTATGTTAGAGGAACTATTTGTCCCATTTCACCCAAAACACATGAAAAAGTTTATCCAGAAATTATTTAAAATAAGCAATAGATACCGACATGAATGAATACGCCTGAGATGTCCCAGGGTAAGGGCCTCCTACTAGAGGGTAGCTCATTATGTGTTCCTCACGCGGTAAGCTATTCTGCATAGAGTGTTTATTTGCCGTGTTAGTGTGGCACATCTAGAATTGTGATACTGTGAATCATCATTGTCTATTGTACACATTCACTGCACCACAGCAATAATTTTCACCGCATTTGACGGTTCCTGCCTGGGTTCCTTGGTTGCACCACGTACTCCTGGTTTCGGCAGTGATGGACCACTGGCTGCCTACTATCATCTTGAAGAAGTCGGCCCATCTGCACCTTGGCTTAACTCTGTATGGATCCCACATGGGTGATGTGCTGCGTCCATCTGTCGCGTGAAGTCTGGCCAGATGATCGCTCCAAGTCGCTTTAATCTTGTCGACCTGGTTAGTAATGTCGTTTGAAGCTGACCTTATAAGGAGGAACTCATTGGAAACTTTGTCTTTGAGGGATATGTTTAAGACTTTCCGCAGCATGTTCCTCTGGCATACCTATATGAATTTCTTATGTTTGACTGTGACAGCCCAGGTTTGGCAACCGCATATTAGGCCTGGGTATATACAGGATTCGAGGGCTTCTACAGAATGAATTTTAGGGAGCAGAATGATTTACATGTCTTCTCTTGATTTGTTGTTGTTGTTGTGTTGTCTTTGAAGGACACCAATTGTCCTAGACAGATATACTATTATGTGTAGGTTAAGGACTTGCCGTCGATTATTATTGAGGTTTCGGCGCCGTTTGTCATTACTTGGGTCTTGCACATATTCATGGTGAAGCCCGCCTTTCTGCTGTGGAGAAAGAGTACCTGTACCAGTCTTTGTAATTCCTCCGGTGATGTGGGGAATAACACCACGTCGTCAGCGAATATCAGGTTAGTTAGCCTTCCTCCATTAATGTTTATTCCCGCTTCCTTTCTTCATTCCACTTTGCGAAATATGTCTCTTAGGACGCTCGAGAAAATTTTGGGGAAGATTGGGTCACCCTGCCGTACTAGTCAGAATGCCTCTGAGATATTTAACATTTAATCCACCACAGTTACAAATAATACACAAAAATGGTGATTGTCTATTTATATTACAATAGGTATTTTGTTTGTCATGAGCTCAAGAGAGGAGAAGAATTCAGAGATGATAGCCAGCTTAAACCTCAATATGGTAAAGATAAAATAAGAATACTAAACAGCTGGATAATTCTACAAACATATTGACACAAAAGGTATAATTTTGATGATTTCTATTGCTGCCTTTCAAGTTAAAAGTATAAAATTTAGTTTAACAACACAGACTAGACAAAGAAAATCCAGTAAATAGAATTTTATGTATCACTATTTAAATATGAGTTTTCGGAAGCTTTCACGGCCGGAGTCAGAATTAACACTTTCTTCCGGGCTTAGAAGCCGTGGTCTGTTGGAGTTTAGAAGTCCAGGCGTTTCGTCCACACCTACGGTGGGCATCATCGGTGGCGTCTTGTTGGTGAATGTATTTATCCAACATTTTGCGTTCTCTTCCGTGTATACATTGTAAATTAAAGAAGTATTGCATTCCAATCAAAATTACAATGTAGAGATTCACTGAAAATGCATACTTTGAAGTCCTCTAAATAAAAATGAGTTTTAAAATAAACTATGTTTTTGCATGAGTCTGTGTGAAGAGTAAACGGCAACAAAATGTCGGATAAATTCCATATTTAATAGTTGAGTTATATTTGGTATTTTTAAAGGATGGAGGAAGAGAATTTTCAAGAAAAAACACCAAGAAAATACACCACACTACCCTGGCATCATCTCAGGCTTCAAGGTAAGTTGTAATTAGTCAGGTATCCCAAATGCAGACTGAGGTTATGTTGCTCAAGTGCATCCAATTACTAAAGCAAAAATAACCAGCGATGATGAAATATTTCTAATGCAACTTTTACTGGAACACATGGAAAAAGTTTATTTATTTTTCTATATATTTTTTCTTTTACATTCAAGGATCTCAAAATATGTATTTGGGTTGAAATCTGGGAATAGAATTTTTGGACGAAATGCAATTCTTTCCTTACCCGTCGCAGTTAAGCGGCAGAGAAAATAAAAGAGCTCTGCCTTTATTTAAAGGTACAAATCCGGCAAGTCTAAAACTAATAGAAGCGAGCTCTTTCAGTCGATCCTTTTTTAGTAACAAGGCCGATCGTAAAACTGAAGGTCGATCCTGAGATCCCACATGCTGCACGAACCTCGGATAAGGGGTTAGCGTGTTAAGAAGTGCATGAGTGTGCACACGAAAAGCTTAACTTACATCTTTAGCTAAGCACCATTCACTTCACCTCGAGCTCACGTTTCGTAAATAGCAGAGAAGCATCACGATTGCTATTTGATAGCTTCACACATCCCACAAGTCAAAACTTCCGTTTCCAAACTACCGGAACTGAACGTGTGTTTCTAGCTTGTTTCGGAAATTAACGGTGGTTTTCAACATTCAGGAAGTGCAGTTCAGAATAGGAGTAGTAAGTGCATCAACCACCTACCTCTTCAAGAATAAGAAAGAAAATGTTAAATGCGCTTAACTATTAGCAATACTGTATAATTTAATACATTGTTCAAGAAACAGCAGCCTAACATCTACAGAGTGTCAGGAAATTTCACCCTTAAATCAAAAGATCAAAATTGCTTTGAAAACATCTTGAACATTTGTGTCCCACCTTTCAGAGATGTGCATGAACTGTTACGAAACGCGGATGTTTGGTAAGAGAAAATTGTCAAGCATATCGTGAAGAATGTGCGCTGTTTTCCATTGAAGCAGCGAAGTTGTTGCCCTCACAGGAACGATACATGATGTTTAATTTCCAAGAGTTCTTTAGAGCAATTGCTTATATGTATTAACAATTCAAGTACATACATAATAACAAAATTGATTTCAAAAACTACAAAACTTAACAATTAACTATACCAACAATTGCTTAAATCACAACAGTATAAAATTATCAATAGCACCCTTAATTCTTTTCCAAAATGTGGTTGTTTACAAATGACTAAGAGCATATTTAAGGTTTAAAAATAAGCAGAAATATTTTTATATCTTCTCTTCATACACAAGAGGTGGTGCAATGTCTGTATATATCGTGTGTACTTCTCGGGAGCCAGATAACTTGAAGATCTTTTGGAAAAGCAGGAGCTTGGTTTTAAAACATCTTCAGGAAAAGTTCTAGCGCCATGGACTTTTAGCCTTAACTTCAAACACAACGAAATATTAGTCATATTCTTGTATTTCGATTTATGAAGGAAATAGCCAAATATATGGAGCTTGTCTAGCGGACTAGACATATTTAAGGAAACTTTGAGTTCACGCTGTTCACGCTATTGGCTTCCTAAAACAACGATTTTACTCTTAATCTACAGACCAACAAACGTTTTCCCATTGGTAGACCTATTCCAAAACGTTTAGGAAAGTTCTATTACGAATTTATAGTGAAACGTTTAATATTAAATAAAAACAGCAAAAAAGCTTGTTTAAAATTGAACTAAGCAATACAAGAAAAGAAATGTTAAAAATAAAGATTTACAATTATAGTTTAATGTAAAAATAAAATACAATAAACCATTGCAGTTAAACAAAGAAAATAGTTCTATTTAAACATCTAATAAATCATGCTAATAAATTATGTATTTTGTTTACTTAAATATTAAATAATATAAAAGTAGAAGACATACAATTTGTGTCCTTTTATACCGAAAATATTATGTGATAACCATGCAGTCTGATCTTTGTGTGTGTGTGTGTGTGTGTGTGTGTGTGTGTGTGTGTGTGTGTGTGTGTGTGTGTGTGTGTGTGTGTGTGTGTGTGTGTGTGTGTGTGTGTGTGGCCGCTGTTGCAACGCCATATCTTCAACTTCTTTCTTTACTGTGCCAAATTTCAAAGTCTGACACTTTAATGAAAATTTATACAGCAATTGGAGAAAATAAGCAACCTGTTTTTTTTTTTCTATTTAAATGTTGTTTTCCGTAAGTGAATTTAATGAAAATATATCTTTACTTAAGTGTTGCTGGACTTAAATACAACGTTTACTATTTCCAAACCTTTAATGAATTGTGTCGATTACAGACAGATATAAACACGGGTGCGCCCTTAGAAATCTATTTTACTTTTTATTCGTGGGATCTGAAAACGCATTAGAGTTCGGCGAAATGTCAATATAAGGCTGAATGGAAAGTAACTATCCATTGCCTAACACAAAATATCTAACAAACTTTTTTGTGATTAACAAAAACTGCTAGAACAATTACGCTGTACTGCAAAATAAAATTTTTGTTCGCCAATTTGTGATCTGAAAATTGATATTAACTAACTGTTGTGCTAAATAGAATGGTGTTTTCCATTTTTCTCTATCACGTAAGGGTTTCTCACAAATCACAAAATACATTTTGAAAATACTGTTTTTGGTGTAAAACACGTGCATTATAAAATAGAGAAAGCATAATTTCTCAGTAATAATCACGTACAAATACCTAAATACATTTTAGTTAATTGATGGAAATTAATCATTTCTTCACACTAGCCGTACATAAGCTAGCCGTACTGTTTGTGGTTCAAATCCCGGCCATGGCATTGAATTTTTCATGTTGAATCTATCTATCAAAGATCTTAGCCTATATGCGGCTAGTGTGAAGAAATGATTAATTTTCATCAATTAACTAATATAATAAGAGTTAAATGATGAAGCCTTAAGTACTTAAGGGACTTAAGTACTTACGATAGTAAGTTGCCACAAACGGTGTATCTCTAATGCGAGAGTCCCCTGTGGTCTACCGGGGTAATATATGAGTCAACTGGAGAATTTAGTGTCAGGACGGCACGTTGACCATGGTAGCTCAATGGGTTAGAGCGACTGGACGGAAACCAGGAGATCCGTGGTTCAAATCCCGGCCATGGTATTGAATTTTTCATGTTGACTCTATCTACCTACATACATACCTACAAAAAGGGCATGAAGTAACTTTTTCCTTGGCAGGAGGGATAGCTGCGTTGATTTACGTTTGTGTTGTGGTTGAGGAACTTATCTTTTCAAGTACCAAGTAGTCGGCTAACATCACTATGTTCCACCGAGCCTGATATCTCCTCTCCATCTCCTTGATTTTTTGATGAAATGATTCAAGTTGTTCTTCACTGAGGGATCCCAAATTATTAAGAAAATAGATGAAAATTCAGAAAGTGAAGCTTTAAACTCATATTACACCCAAATCGCGGATCTTTTAAATTTTCAAGAAACTTACTGGCAACCTCTTTGAAGCACGCCAGCCTTGCAGTTATATATAACTCATAGTATCCAAATATGCACCATCCTTCATTAGTTGACGTATCTGAGGTCCATCCTCATTTATCTTAGCCTCGGACTTTACTGCTCAGGTATTTGAAACTTGAACTATTCTTGTCCAGTGCTTTCAGGAACTGTTTCGTAATACCTAATTTTATATACAAAGGAAGCAATAACATTTTCTTTGGATCAACAGACCGGCACGAATGACATATTCAATTCAACTGTTTGTTTTAGACCATTCTCTCACTGTCCAGTGTTCAACCCTGTTTCTATTTCACATAAAAAGCATGGGTATTTTGTACGAGTGCTGTTCTAGTAAGATATTGAATACCTTTAGGTCTCCACGAAATATGCATTGATCTTCCTTGTAATTAATTCTTTCTAAAACGGTTTAAATATTTTCATATGATTCTTTTAGAAACACAGAATACTCAAGTGATATTGAGAGAAATTTGCTTCTGTTGTGCAATAAAATCACTTTTAGACGGTTTTTCGAAGCGTCATTAAATAAACGCCAGCCATAGCTATTATATAGGTGTTCCCAGTTGTTGAATTAAACCTGGCATATCACAACAATAACAAAATTGATCTTGCATCTTAAGGAACTTGGTAAATTCATCTCTATTCCTATATAAGGAAAATGTGGTGTCTGTGGCCAGCATATCCTTCTCTTTCAATCTTGATCCAAGTAGTTCGCTCTTCTCTTTGCTAAGACCTAACTCAATCGTCCAACTAAAATGTTTTGACTTGTCTTCAGCAGTGTATGTTGAGAAATCTTCACCTTTATTGGAATTGTCTGTTAACCCGGAGACTGAAATTAAGTATATTTATAATCGCAGTAATATATAGTGTCCAATATATAAAAAATATCGAATTTTCATAAGAAATGGTACGTGTTATGTGACAACTGTTATTTTCAAAATCAGTGCTTTTGCTTCCATATAAGGAAGCATCATCAAAACCGGCAAAGTGTCACAGGGCAGTGTTATTTTATACGAATTGTGTTAATAGCAGAGGGTTCTTGTGAAATGATAATTAGGGCAATAAGTACCTGCCTCTGTAGTGTTGAGGTAGCTGTCTACGTCACGTTCAAGGCGTCCAGAGTACGAATCTCGGTCAGGGCGAATTATGCAGATAAGGATTTTTCCGGGGCTTTCTCTCATCCAGAATGGTGAATGCTGGATATCTCTAAGCTCTATGGATCCTGGGCTATTTCAGCATCATTTTATTCATCATCTGATGGACTTATGTACGTCGGAAGACGTTAAATAAAAAGAATGTGCAGAAATCTTCACAACTTTTCACATCCCATATTTTTCCTGTCTTTTCGTTTTCTTTCCCTCTTTTAGTTTTATTTGAATCACAAACAAATATACCATTTAGAAGTATTAATGTTTATTTATTATACCTTTTATTACTATAATCACGACCGTTATTAATACAATAACATCAGAGCATATATTTATGTGACGTTAATATGATTCTCAAAAATCTTATAATCCGCCTAGAAAATCATATATAAATAACTACAGGAATGTTTGTGTGTGTCTGGAATTGAGGACATCAAAATTAATAGTATAAAAACGTTAGATCCGTTTTAACATAAATTGTAATAAAATGATTCTAAACTAAGATGAAGTACATAAATATATTAGATGTTACATGTACTTTCCTTTTGAAATAAAAATGTATTTTAAAAGATAAGGTATTTCATATTATTAACGATACGTTACACAGAAATGACAGCGCAGTATCAAGTTTAACGTTACCACACAGCGGGTCAACCTGCCTGTCACTACCAAAAGAAAACCACGAGAGTGTCCTGGGTACAAAGTGTCTGGTATTATATTATACCTGCCAAGGCTTGAGCTGCTTGCAGTGTACGGCTGAGAGTCCAGTAGTTCTCCACCAGAGATTCCAGTTTTCTCTTAAACCTCCACATTCGCTGTATTCTCTCCATCCACGTTCCACACACACCTGCAAACAAACATGTTTCTTTTTAAATCTCTTATAGCATAAGTTATCAAGAAAAGCAGAGATTTGTGTAGAGAAGCACAAAATATAATATACCCTTTGGGTTCAAAAGAGAACATATTGTACAGAATACAAGCTATTGAAGCCAGCTACCACAAATTTCTCCCATTCCAGAGCACTCTGGTTGCTTTTGGTAACATACTATTTGGATGATATGTATATCTTGACATTATTAATTTCTAAGGAATATAAAGATCTTAATCTAGAGAAGTAAATTAACAACCATGTTACTTAGTGGAGCAAGAGCCCCACCTGGGCAAGAGCCAGATTGGGTTCTGTCTTTAATTTTATTAAAATCTAGTTCGAAAGAATCAGTACCTATTTCAAATATCTTGAGTTGATACCAACCACCAACTGCTTCTAAAATATACGGATGGTAAACATACAGTTGTAATTGGTGTTAACTGCAATTGTTACTTTGGGGATACCAACATTATTTGCAGAACTTTACCTGCTGACTTGATTGAGTGTGCGTTTATTTGGAATTATTTTGGTGTTTAAGGATGTTTTAATTGTGTATTTGTTCAAAACAAGTTCACATTAAATGCAATATGTAGACTGGGAAGTGATTTAATAACTTGTGTTGTATCAACAAATTATTTAATTTATTGATTCACTTGAAACTAGTTACTCTCATTATAAGATTGGCAATACGTTAGTGTAAAGTCGGCCACTTTGAATACTTTGAAATTACGTTTTCTACACAGGAGTTGTTAAGGAGGGAATACAAAGTTTAATCCACCACCCTATCTTGTTCTTCGGTTGCTTACCATCCAAGGAACTTTTATTCTATTAGCACTGTTGCCGTAAAGTCCGACTATCTGCAATACACAGATGGAGAATTTGTTTTTAATTTACCCTCTCCAATTGAATATATCGGATGATGAATGAAATGGGGTAAATGATGCTCAAAGGAGTCCAAGGTCCTGAGCTTGGAGTTACCCGGCATTCATCTTTCAGGAAAAAACATTAACTCCAGATAGCTCAACCTGGCAGAGATTCGAACTCGGGACCTCTTGAACGTGAGGCAGACACTCTACCACCTACGCTAAAGAAGCGGAATGATGGAGAGGAAGACTAGAATAACACTGCGGGGACAAAATCGCTATGCCTGCTCTGTAGTCAATGGATGTGTAAATATACACTTTTAGGTGATGTGGTAATGTTTCTGTAACATCACTTTCCAATCTAAAACTACCTAATCTCAAATGAATTAGCATATACCAAATAAAATATCCTGCTGTTATCATTTTATTCCCTACCTTATAAAATCTAAAATAATTATGGTTTCATAACAGTGGTTCATAAATCTTAAACTTTAAGTACTGTTCAAGTAAACGTGTGCCTTATCTCAGACAGAGTGTCTTCACATATGTGAATGACAGAATATGCAGTCATTTTCTCAAAATATGTAACGATTTCTTGGTTTGAATAGCCTCATAAGACATTCAAATATTTACAAGTAATTAAAAATAAGTTTGATTGTTATACACTTGTTCAAAATAATGCAGTTTCCATTGGTTCCTTTTAATTTATTGCTTCTGAAATATAATAATAATAATTAATATTGGTTATTTACCAGGATTTCTGTATATTTATAATTGAACCATCTCCTTTGGAAATTCTTAAGTACTCGCACAGACTGAATCCGAATTGTAGCTACTTTTATCCAACCTTTATTGTTTACAATTACTTGTAAACCTTATGCAATACAAGTGCTATAAGATTTAAATATAAACTTTTCTGCTTTGAAAAAATCTTCCTAAAGCAAATAGCTACCACCGTCTGCGTTCTGGTTACCAACAGCACGCTCGGTCCACAAAGATTACCCTGGAAGAATAAAATAAAGATGGATGGAGCTCCCCGGATATTGGGGTGAAGTGGTGGGCGTGCCGCTTCTCTTGGAGAAGGAGCGAAGCTGGAGTGTCAGGTAATTACCACCAACAAATGTGGGAGGACACACTTGTAAGTTGTTGGATCATTTTGAGCTTTACTTTGACTAAGTTTAAACGGAATATAACCATGGTCCATATTAAAGGAAAACAGAATCCTTATAGACATGCGATTGCTGGAAAGGAACGCTGCATTTGTAATAAAGTTATGAAATAAATATCTAAAAAGTCACCTACCATTACGTTCAATATAATGCTTATAGGAAGACGTTAATCCTCATCCAAAATACTTTTCCTCAAAAGTTTTAGTGATGTTCTTTCTTAAAAATGTACATTACTTATTTTGTCTACCCATTTCCACTTCCAATTTTTGTATTTATCCTTAAATGCTTCCTTTCGTTTTGCTCGAAGTTATTTCGGCAGTATAACGCGTCAGACTGCATTCTTTCCCATTGTTGCACTGTGACAACAGCTCATGTTATTACTTATGCTATATTCCTAGTATTTCAAGTAACCACTTAGTATTAAGATTAGGATTAGGAGGGAATTCGGCACCGAAACTGTAGTTTATTGTACCTAAACTCCAAGGGGAGCATCCCTGGAAGGAAGGATGAGTTGAGAGGAGACAGAAGGCGGCCGACCCAAGCGCCGAGACAACCGCCGAAACTTCTACCCTGAAAGAGACCGCCAGATGAGAGATGATGCGAAATGATAATGGAGATGAAATGGAGGGTCAATAAATTCGGGAGATGTAATTAATCTACCTAGTATGTGCCTGGCGACCCGGGAAAACCGCCGAAAAAACTCATGGACCAGGTAGGTCGGCCACGGGAATCAAACCCAGAGACGAAACCGCCTGAGCCATCCTGCTCTGTAAGTACCCACTTGCTCCACTAGGGGATTTAGAATTCCCTACTTATATTCTGTTTTCTTCTAATAACCACGTATTTGACTTCTTTTTAAAAGGTACTCTGCATCTTTGGTATTTATTTCTATGCCCCTTATTATCATTTTATGTCCCAGAAATATGTTTTTGTTAACAATACTGTCAAGATCATATCAGCTCCGCCAGTGTACTGAAATTTTGTTCCACAGAAGTAGTTTTACATGCCACTAAATTTATTGATGAGGTTGTTGCTTTTAGACACACTGTAGAAACCATGGATGTCGGCTGGATTTGAGTCCCTGACCTCGGGATGAGTAGACTAGCGCCTAAACAACTGAGTCACCCAACCCAACATTCCCTATTCTGCTAACAGAAAAAAGTTATGCATTTATTCCACAGCTCCATCTGCCCCTACGCCGTTGATCTATAAACACTTTGTCAGATTCTCGAAGCAGATGTTTGATAGAGTAGGTGATGAAGAGCCTCTCTCTACACTAATTCCTTCTAATGTAACTTCACTTCTGCTGATTCTGTTCCTTTATAAAGTTACTTAAGGACCCAATCTACTTCCAATTTACTCCAATTTTTTTCACAATAGCTAACAGTAATGATCATGTTGTTTTTGTAGTATTCGGAATGTATGCCTTTCTCCTTTTTGAATTGAGATTTGTCTTCTGTTTTAGAAGTAGGCATTGGTTCAGTATTTTCATTAAAAATTCTTAGTAATGGCTAAATAATAACAAACATGCGCAGATTCAGATTTGAATGTCGATAGAACCAAGGTTTATGGCTAGCAATGCCATTTGGGGACTTTCCTCCTTAAATCAAATAAAATATAATTTAGTTTTATGGTTTCTATATGGAATATAATTTATTTATATGTCATAATGTTGGTACTTTAAGAGTGAATTTTAAAATGCTTGGGAAAGCCTCGTACGCCCACAGTGAATGTTTATATTCATGTTGCGTGTGGACGCGTTGGACGTGGCGTATAAGAGAGCGCTCTTTTGCTTTGAACTAGCGTCCGTGTGCATGTATGTGATCAGTAAGAGAGAAAAATTGACGACATTCTAACTAAAATTGTGCTTGCATTCTATTCTTGTAAATAAAAGCAACAGTGGATAGCAGTGGCGTGCACTTATGTGAATCTATCATTTGTTTTACAGTATTCCGGATAATCATTTTATTATGTAAAGCCATTCTCCTCTCCATTTGTGAATTCTGCGAGTACTTTTCTTTCATCAATAATTGTATTTGATTGAAAGCAATCATGTTAAACGTGTTGTTTCTAGAGTAGTCTTCTGCATACTTACAGGCCAACAGTTTAGTGAGATCAACAATAACATTCTCCATGCATTCAATGAATAGTCTCTCGATTGAGCCACAACTCCTATTGTATCGATGTATATATCCTAAGTAGAGTAATATAATATTAAAGAGTTAAATTAATATCATTGAGTATGATACTCTGGAAGTGTTTCCATTTTATTAAGCATATTGTATTTTCAGATATTTATTTCATTGACTTCGAAATGGTACCAGTTCATTTGTTTTCTTCCCCTTGTGGGCGTATTGTTTGATATTTTGAATAACATCAATATTTTTGTGTCGTTTACTTGTTTTATTTATACGTCCTTCTTAATTTTATTAATGCCCTTGAGAAACGCTTGCAATGTTCCTAATTTTTTCATTGCGGAATATCGGTTTAATTCTTTTTAACGTTAAATAAATGAACATTAAATATCTTTAGACATTAAATAATTAAAGCAACTTTTACGGGTTCATGAAACCAAGCAAGTCGCTGTCATAAAGAGTCTTGAATTCAGAATGGCGAAAGAAATAAAATAGAAAGGAAAGGAATAACAAGAAAACAATGAAGTGAATACTACAGCTAATCTTAAGGCAATGGCACACAAACCATCATATGAGATAGGCTCCTACACTATATATTTGTGCATTATAGCTGTCAGGAAATCATAGCCAACACATCCAAACAGAAATTTCACGGATAACAGACATTAAGACTTAACTAAGAAGCAGATCGCGTTATTGTGTTAAACGAGGGAGCTGTGAGAAAATTTTTGCAATAACGTGTTTTCTCTATGTACCCATAAGCACAACAAACTGAGTTGTCACAAGCAAATCATTCATCTACGCTAATATTACAAAGTAGAAAATAATTGTGGGAGGTAATCCTAGAAACCACTCGAGCGATTTTGTAAATAATTTCACAATAAAAAGCCTAATTCTTCAATGCCGTTATAGATTACATAATAATTACAAGATTTTGAAAACATTGGGGTTTCTTTTTCATACCCATATCAACAAATTTTAATGCCTCATTAAACATTTGTGTTATTACAAATGTTTAATGACCCCAGCCTAACTACGAGATAAACTAAAACTTGAAACATTTTAAAAATTAGCTATTTTAGGGGATGATGCACTTTGAGGAAATCAAGTACGTTTAGATTCCATAAATTGTAAAAAACGTTATACTACCATTATATGCGATCCCTAATTTCAATCCCTAACATGCAAATCAACGTTCTTTAGCCTTTCTAGATGAAACTTTGTACGCTTTAACTATAGGATCTAATGAACATTATAAGAAGTTTAACAAATCAGAAAGCTATCCCCACCATATGTTCAGCGCCTTATGAAGTCTATACTATGTACGAGGTGCGTTCAAATTATAGCAACTCCTTTTTTTCTCACAAAGTAATCACAAGAAAAATGTGAAACTAGTGTCACTACTCAACGTAATCTCCATCTAGCCGCACACATTTTTCACAACGTCGACGCTGCGAACGCTTCTTTAGGAGTGTGTTTTGACCACTGGAAAATCGCTGAGGCAATAGCGGCACGACTAGTGAATCTGCGACCACGGAGAGTGTCTTTTACTGTGGCAAACAGCAAAATGTCACTAGGAGCCAGGTCAGGTGACTAGGGAGCATGAGCAATCACTTCAAAGTTGTTGTCACAGAAACTCCTGCGTCACGTTCGCCCGATGCGCTGGTGCGTTGTCTTGATGAAAGAGCACACATCTAACCTTTTCCGCCCGTTTTTCACGCAATGCTGGGAGGAAACGTCTTCAAAACATTTTGGTAGGATGCAGCTGTCACCATAGTGCCCTTTGGAAAGCAATGAGTAAGTATTACAGCACTGCTGTCGCAGAAGATGGCCACCATCATTTTGTCAGCACTGGCGCTCACCCGAAATGTTATTTGGTGGCGGTGAGTCTGTGTGCTTCCATTAAGCTGACTGGCGCTTCGTTTCAAGGTTGAAAAAGGGCATCCACGTCTCATCCATTGATACAATCGAACGAAAGAAAGTTTCATTCATGCCGTCATCACGCGTCAACATCGCGCCACGCGTGCAGCCTTGTGATCATCCGTCAGCATTCGTGGTACCCATCTGGAAGACACTTTTTGCATTTTCAGATCTTTATGCAGGATTGTGTGCACAGATCCCACGGAAATGCCAATTTTGGAGGCGATATCTGCAACGCTAAATCGGCGATTCTCCAAAACAACGTTCTCCACTCGCTGGATCATGTCGTCAGACCGGCTGGTGCGAGGCCATAACTGTCTTGGTTTGTTGTCACACGATGTTCTGCCTTCATTGAACTGTCGCACCCAGGAACGCACATTGGGAACATCTATTATACCATCACCACATGTCTCACTCAACTGGCGATGAATTTCAGTAGGTGTCACACCACAAAAACAGAGAAAACAAATGATTACACCTTGTTCTTGCAATGAAATCGTTGCCATTTTAAGTATCAAAATCAGTCCTAACTCTCGTCGCTGCCACTACAGTTCTATGCACTGTACAGTGCTGCCATCTCTGTCACGCATTCACAAAGAGTCCACGTGTATTAAAAAAGCAGAAGTTCCTATATGGTCCTGGACAGTCCTGAAAAAAATTGGAGGTGTTACTTGAAAGCACCTCGTATATCATATGATCGAAATATTGCTCATTCATGCAATAGAATTTAGCAAAAATCATAGAATAAATGACAGCTTCCAAAACAAAACAATTCCTTATTAATTACATAGCCTGCGAACTTTTAAAACTATTTTTAACCTTTAATAGGTAAAACTACACAGTATAATCAACCAGGTACAAATTAGTGCATTTGAATTAGAGGATTTGGCAAAAATTACAGGATTCCATAAAGCTCTAAAAGCCTACTCATATTCATATTGTTTCCTCTTATGCACAAATATTCATTATTTGAGCAATCGGAAGAAACTTGGGACGGTTACTCATTAGATGTAAGTACTACTTAGACTGTCTTTTTTTTAACCCCATGTTTATAGAATTTACTAGTGCAATGCGGGGTAATATCTAGTTGTACAAAGTTATGTTTAACTAACATTAGAGATCAGCCAACCGACATTGTATAATTAACAAATCAAAATATTGTTTTCGTCTATGGTCGCAGATTATGGGACTTTTCCAAAACGGTTAATTACATAGCTTAGGAGTTGAAAACTTTCCATCCAACAATATGCAGAATATGTTATCTTTTACAGACTGAAATAAAAGGTAGACATCTGCTCCTTCATTTAGCATAACTGTTAACTTAGATTTCATGGCCGGTTATAAAGTCTTAATACGAGCTAAATAAAAATATATTGCACAACTTACCGAACAAAGAGAGCAGCGTGCAGTTTTGACTTGAGTGCACAAAGAATCATTATCGCGACAGTTTATAGCGAAACTTTTCGCTCTAGAAACCATCATTTTCAACTTTTCCTGTTACGTGCATTTTTGAAGCATGTAATTCAAGAGATGAGAAATACACTTCAAGAAACTCAATTAAAATAATTTTAGTTTGACAAATGAAGCTATTTTTATCATCTTAAGCTGTAATCTGCCAAATGGATAAGTACGAATTACTAGGTGTGGTATTACAAATACCATTGAATAATACATATTGTTCCTGTGATTGAAAATAATGCACTTTTATGCTATAGATTCACTTATTAAACCATTAAACCATGAATGAGTGAGAGCAACAAGGAAAATATTATATAGGCCAAAGTTTTCAGAAAAATAAACAATAAAAAATTAATTAATTCTAAGATATGTTGATAACCATATCGAGCATGGTTTGTTAAATTCTTATTATACTAACTCCTCCTGGGCAAAAGAAAAACCCAGAAACTCCAACAGGTGAGAACCAAAGATACTTAACATATTAAATAACCTCAAATTCATGTTGTGTGTGTCATATAACCTCAAAAACAACGACAAAGCTCTCACAACAAGATCTTATCTAATACTTAAAACAATAATGTACCTACTTATGGGGGACCAATCGCTTTCCTCATTTCTTTGTTATTCGTTGTATCACATATGTAAATTATGTCTACGATCAATGATCTGTAGAGCGCACATGCACTGATCGATCAATATATTAGTTAAAAAATATTTATATTAAATGGTATACTATATCATTTTGAAAATCGTCATAAAACAAGCTTTATTACAAACGATTAATAACTAATGTTATATCTTCATATAAAGCTTGTAAAATATTTTGCTTTTGAATCTCATATGAGTTTCGGCACAAATGAACGTAAGAATTCAATTTTTCATTTCAATTAAGTAAATAAAAGATTAAACAGTTTAAATTACGCTTCAGCATTGTAACGAAATTGTTGAGTGAAATATTAAAATTGCTAATTTATGACCTATTTCTTCTCATTAAGAATAAATATGAAAATAATTGAAAAAGGTTTCTATTTATTCATCGATATTAAAGCATTGGTCATGAAGTATGTGAATTGTAAGAATATAGTCCGTGATGAAATGTTATGGAAAAGAACTTTCCAATCGTTGCAATTGAATACTGTATTACGTATTACATTGCATTATCTATATCAAAGGAAGCAGTTTTGTTAAGAAAAAACAAAATTGTTTACTTTTAACTTTTCTGAGGGGCGGAGGGAGAGATAGGGCAAGGCATCTTTTCCTTCTTGCTCCTCCCATCGTATCTAAGTATTTGAGATACTCCCGCATTGTAGAGAAGGTGAAGAAGTTGCCGCTACTGTAAGGAGAATGCTGCTGATATGTGCATTTGCCCTCCTCATTCATTGGCAGAAATATCAGTTGCTTCAAATTTCTCTTTATCTGTAACATACATTCAGCAAATTTTTGAGAACCTTCTCTGGCACCAAGTTATTCTTTATATGGGGAGAGGGAGAGACAGAAGACTATAGCTCTACTTTTTTATTTTGTCAAACAATTTTTGTCAAAATATACATTTAAATGAGCATGTAACTTATTGTTTGAATTTTCTGTAAATAACATCTGAAATATGCTACATTATTGTGGAATATAAGATATACGAAGATAGTTGAAACATGTAGGGCTTGATAAGATTTGTGCACCAAATAAAAGTGTTGTGAAACTCTTTGGAAATATTCCATGATTTTTCTCATTTTACGCATGCTTTTAAATATTGTTTCTCAAGAGCTTATCCATAGAGAATATAATGCCAGTAATAAATAATAATGATTGCCTTACAGTTGAAGGTCATCTCAATCTAAAAGTCCTACGATACCGTGTTTATTTTCGCTCATTGTTAATAATGATTAAAATAGGTTAAAGAGGTTTATTCGGACAATTTGAAAATTCAGGTATGGCACAAAAATAATTTAAATCATAATCAAATGTTTTGCTATAGCTACATCTAAAAGACCTATAGAATAAATAAATTTTAATTGTTTATTATACAGGCACGCCTCCCTTTAAGTTTTATTGTCATCGGGTGCTTTGACTTGGAAAATAACTTATGTGTTACTACTCCTGGCCTGTAAGTGTTTATATTAGCTTTTATTCATTAATCATTAAAAACTCGTGCATACATTCACATTCACCCTATACTCTATAGAAGGTTCTGTAATTTAATGAACATTTTCCTCGCTTCAACGGGAAAGTGAACCCCAGACCTCCGGATTAAAAAATTAGAGTTCTGACTGCTTGACAGATATAGCTACGATAACATTAAAATATGATAATTATACAAAATAAATCTCATTTCCAAATACATAAAGTGTATAAACAGGAGACAGAAAGTACAAGAAATTAAACATAGCAAAGAAATATTTTAAGAATATGAAGATAATGAAGAGTGCAGAAATAAACGAAACTACTCATATTATATTTAACTTAAATATGATTTTAAACAATCGGTTCTAAGTTGAAGTATATCCACTTCACTTTACGGAAAGGCTGAAATTTAAAGCTCATACAATATGATGATTTGTGCTTATGGCGAGGTAGCAAATTGTCTTAATGTTTCCTACTACTTAATTTCTCTACAGATAACAAAGCGCCACTAAGGAATGCGGTTCCTCTCCTGCGATGCAATATTTCAATTCAAGGAAAATGTAACTGGTGAAATGCTACAATAAGGTAATTTGAACGTCAGTCACACTCTTAGTATGAAAGTCTTCCAAATATTGTATTTTGTTTCACTGCAGGTGATAACGGTAGGCAGTGAACCTTAATGTATCACCAGCTTACCTATCCAGTATTGCATGGATGCACTACAAAAGTAAGAAGTTGAAAATAAAGCCCAGAGATTTTGAAAGCCCCGACTTGGGTTTTTTTTTTCGTATACCTAAAGCATAAATGCCAACATTTTTGCCAGATTGGTCAAATGATGTAAGATTTTTTGGGGAGGGCGAGGTCCTTTGGTAATCAAGGACAAATTATCTATCAGAATGTTATATTCTATTACGTTCATACATACATTTCCTCTCTCACTCATCCTTCCAGACTATAAGAAGGATGGGGAGTAATCCTGGCTAAAGTAAAGTTCTCATCTTCCAGTCTATAATCGAACCCAGTACCTCTGAATTTGTAAATTGGCATCTAATCAGCAGACCATGGTACAAATGTGTACATTAGAGATTGAATATTTGAGTAGCAGACATTTTTTAAATCTTTAAGGTATCCTATAATTTTCGTCAAGTCCCGTAAGTCATTGGCAAGAAATACAATTTTGTCTAAAAGGGGTTGAAAACAAAATATGGTTTTAAAAATATAGTTACTACATGGTGTGACACAAACGTCACTTTAAAAACTAGAAAGAGTGCTCTAATGGAAAATAACAAACATATTATGTCTGTAATTATGGTTACATGTAGTTGTTATATGATTCTAGTGATGGTGATGTGGATCTTGGTATGCAGCAGTATACCTCGGTCGTTCTATCTGCGGCTCTGACATTTCTCGAGAGGGGGAAGCAGGCTGTTGCCAGTTCTTTAGCGGGAATTTCAAGCAGAGGAACAATGCGTATTTTAAATATTTCACGAACCAGTAGCCATTTTATTATAATAGCGATAATAATAGGACTTACGAACACTAAACATCGGAATTCACGCACGAAAAATATACCAAAGAAAGTTCACCAGTGCAAGCCGCTATTAGGCCACGTGGCTCAAACAAATTTAAGCTGGCAACACGGTGTTGGGTTCGGGAGCCACGTCTACCAGCGACAATGCTGATTGGCGCTAGCAGACAGTTTTAACTTCCTGACCACGACACCGGATGTAGAGACTCCCAGTACTACCAACAGATGCAGTTAGTGTGTGTGTGTGTGAAAGGTATGAATGAGATATTCGAATAGAGTGTGTTGTAATAAATATCTTGCATTATGATGAAATTGTAAATTGTATTTCAGTGTTTTAAAGTTAATATAGTCCTATATTTTCATTCTAAAGATAATTTTGAGGATATGTTTTCAATTGCTCATTACTGTATGTTGGTACTATTAGGTTTCCCCTTCCACCTTCTACAGTCGCAAAACGTCAGAGCCGGAGATACAACGGCCGGACAGTAGTATAGATAATAATTTGTGACAAACTTAGCTGAAATAAATTACTTATAAATAGATATCATTTTGTATATTATAAATTGAATTTCTGCTTATAATATGTGCACTACTGTATAGGTTCGTTTGTTCGAAGCCAATGCCTCACTTGATGCTGAATTTCTTGTCACTCTTTAAAGTGTTGCAGATGGGAGAGTGTGAATAACCTTAGTAATCATTTGTTTCAACCCATTTATAGATGTAGCTTCTGTTTAGAGAGAGAAAAAACATTCTGCTTTACATTTGCCTATATAAAGTCAAGATCTGTGGGATCCGGTGGCTGTGAAGGCTATGACTGAGGTTCATCTTGCCCAATCTAGTACTGAACATTCCATTTAGTTTATGACCAACAGTCATAATGTAACGTGCTGTAGTGACCTCTTGTTGAAACCACATTCTTAATCTTTGATTTCACTGTAGATCTTGCGGAAACTCCATTAGAATGGTGTCCCATATATATGTACATACATGAATATATACATATATACATACTTATACTGGTTTAAGTTGCATAAAAATATGGTCCCATAACTATAACTACGATTTATTCCACATCAGACCGTAGGATTTGGAGCACCAAGGTTGTTAGTTTCTATCATGCTTCTTGACTTTTCTCTGGAAAAGTACCGCGTATTTTATGTATGTGCGTGCTCATCCAGGAAGAATAGGCATTCGTCACTGAACAGGACATGCTGGAGGAAGAATCGATTACCACGTAAACGCTGGTATGTTTGCCTTTTGAGTGGAACTTCTTCGTCCGTTGTACGTATATGCTGTATTTTGTAGGGGTGGAAACATTCCGATTTTAGTATTCTACGAACAGATTCTCTACTGAGTCACTATCTTGATCTTTTAGGGCTGGTCGTCATCTTCGCAATCATTATTACTGAATTATTTTGTTTGATAGATTTGGAATTACTAGCTCGTTTCTTGTTGAGCTCCTTATAAGTTGTCTTGAAATTATGGAAAATTTTGACAATCTTTAGATAAATGCACTTGGGGTGCCTGGATGACAAACTCGTCTGTAGCTCTCTTATTATTTTATAAAAGCTCCTCACAGAGTAGTAAGCTCCAGTCAATGTTCAGGGCTAAAAATTATTCTTTTGTTTAATTACGATCACTATCGGTATTACAACTGGGAACAGTCTTGTTAAATTCATACATAACTCAATAGTCTAAGGGTATCACTCTCGGGTCTCCTCCAGTCTAGGGGTAACATGCTAGCATCTGGTTCTCGAGGTCGTAGATTCAAATCCAGCGGAGAGTGATGGACTTCTGTGGAATAAAAGTCCTAAGCATGGCTTCATTCGGAAGTGAAGTAAAGCCGATAGTATAATGTTTCAGATGTACGGCACGTAAAGGAACTTCATGTCTTATAAGATGCCTGTGAGCAAAACTAAGCGGTCTTTCATACCTGAGTACCACAGCAGGTAAAGAGCGTCCATGAATAAACACTCAATTTCAAACTAAACAAAATGCAATATAACTGTAGCAAGCTGTATTTTCCAAGTCTACTCCAATTCAATTCCTTTTATTCTACAGGAGCTACTCATAATATAGAAAGGACTAAAAGGTATAGAATTGAGAATTCTTTTGGTATAAAATGGAAAAGTAAACAAGTAAAATATAAATAAAGACTAATAATAAAATTGTTCAGTTCGTTATACCATATTCAATCCACTGAAGTATTCATACTACAGTGTACCTTAGAGAGTCTTTTCCCATTTTCAATTGATTTCTGTGTCACTCTGTATGATAGAAAATAAGGTTGGTACATGTTCATATTTCTAAAGTAACCCATGATTTTCGTATCACATTCTTGGAAGGCGCTGGTATTTAACCGAAATCCCCTTTTTTAAATTCAGTGGTCCCAAAACATGCAGGTACATATTTCCGTTGACATTTCAATATTGAACTGTTGGTTGGAGTACAATACTTCGTCCGCTTACTGCACATAACGGAGTAGCTAATAAACATTAGTGAATAGAAAAATTCATGAGAACACATCGGATTTTTTAAAAGATAGTTATAACTTTGTCCAGTTTTTGTACTGTCACTTCATCCACTTCTCATGGTTGCTGTTTTGATCTAGTTCCAGTAATTCTGAGACTTCGCTTAGTTCATAATAATGTGAACTAGTTTGATTCCCCTGTTACCTCACTTTTTCGTGTCGTAATAAAATACGCACTATGCAGTCTCTACTTCGGAACCGTCCACTTTCCGGAGAATCGACTACATTTGAAATCCCTTGCGATAATAGCACTTCTTGTAAGACGTCACAGTCGTCATAAACAGGCTCGATGAACGTAGTTTTGGTAGCAACAGATAAGCACTGGGTAATTTACTTGTCGGTTTGGTCTCTCATTAACTCAACGTGCACAATGAATCATCTTGTGAGAGTGCTATTTTATAGAGCGTTTTAGATTTCCACATAGTTCTTGAAGATTTGAGATAGCGAAACTTCTAGAATATTCTGTTTATCTAGCAGTAATACTTGCGTGTTTACTTTGTGCGAGCACGCTGTACATCTGTTTACCTTCGGATTAATCAGCGATGATTTCCCAATAACCTTGAGCCATATCGGCTAAATTTCAATATAGACTGTGTATGTTTGAAACAGTTGCGCTTTTTAATGGTGGAAGAATTATCAAATTTGGTTTTCGAGTTTGTTCTCCTTCTCCCCTCACACATCCTCTGAGAGAATATTGGTGAGGTTCGTTAGTCAGTGATGGTTAACAGAAATGCAAAATAACTGAGCTGTTGGAGAATCAAGTGCTCTATACAGTCTCAGATATATTTTCCCTATCGGCGAACTTTAGGGTTATATTGAACGGAAGAGACGCTTTTGAAAGAAAACTTGTCCATAATGGAAACATCTAAGGGATATACAAGATGTACATTGGGATGTGGAAGTATTAATGACTTCAACAAATGGTCAGAGCCGGAGCGATTTCGCTTTGACAAGAGGAACATTTGTGGCCAAGGATATTTGTGGAATGATAGTTGGTGCAGCTCAAGCAGATTTATCAATGCTAAAGTTAGAATCCCAGCATAGAGAAATGAATTTCTCTAGGTATCCCTATATTCTTCTATAATTCTATTCAACCACGCTTCCGTCAACCAGTAGAGGATGCTTGTGAATCCGGGCAGGTACGGCCGGACATTAGAAGAACAGACGCCGAACACATACGTACATATACACACTTTCCCTTTCAAGGTCCTAGGATTAAATAGTGAAACTCTACTTGCTACCAATCACCAGTTTTCGTGAACTTGATATTAAATTGCGCTGGAGGTGTAGTTTTCTTATATTCGGTCAGATGGCATCATCTCTGCTCTGTGTGGGGCCTATGTGCCAGAAATCGGGTGCGGAGTATAGCTGGAAGCACCCGAAAATGAGTCCAGAATACGTAGGAGCCTATAGGCATTGCACGGGAGGGATTGTTTACCTCTGTCGGGAAGCGTCCTACACATGGAATATTGTGAGGAGCGTCTTCCCCTGCACGTGGCAGACAACAGAGGGATGTCCAGCAACTACTTATGGGTGGTCGCATGCGGCACTCTCCAGGCTGCCCGCCTCGGTAGCGTGATGGTAGAGTATCTGCCTCACGTCCCGAGTTTGAATCTCGGTCAGGGTGAGTTACCTGGATAAGGTTTTTCCGGGGTTTTCCCTTATCCTGAAAGACGAATGTCGGTTAACTCTAAGCTCTATGGACTCTGCGCTCATTTGAGCATCATTTTGCCCATTCCATTCATCGTCCTATATGACAACGTTGGAGACAACTCTCCAGGCTACAGTTTTGAGCCTTTCGATTCCACTCTGCAGCAAGTTTTGGTGCATATGGTTCATATAAGCAGGCATTATACCATCCAATTTTCAGGTGCGTAGCGGTGTGAGTACCTTTTTCCTTCAGATCTTGATGGCCCCTCTGATTGTGTATTCCTAAATATAATCAGCATCTTGATTACAGTGATTTCCGAGTAGAGGACTCCGATACATCTATTCTTATCTGTCGTCGCTTTCCAGTAAAGCTTCTACACGAAGTACAGCACTTCCATAACTGGAGAATATGATAAGGCGCTGGGCTAGCCAAAAGCAATTTACACGCCTGCCGAAAGCCCTTGTCAGAATCCCGGGAGATTAGCTGCTGAAGAAACCACGCTTGAGATGCTAGGTTGCGGGCATCTCTGATAAGATGGCTGTAAACCAATCCAAGAACTTCTCGGGCAAAACGCAGGCAATCTTGCTAACAGTCATTGGACTAAAAAAAATACACAAATGCAAGAGTTGCAAGAAGTCCTAAATAGGCAATTGTTGAGGAGCCAATAGAAATAGCATTACCTCCTTACCACCCTTACCTCCCAAACCTACCAAAGTCGTTACGTTGCAACCATCCTTAATAGTTAAGCGTTAATAAGGGTAGGAACACTACTACAACAACAACCTACCAGACATTGGCCATCGGTAACATACACTCGACATTATGCTTAACTAACAACCTGCTCCATGATTCCACTTTTTATTTGTACTTTCCTATTCCAGAGCAATTCACATGCATCCTTGTCTTCCACATGCCGATTGAAGATTTTTACAGTTATGCGAGACAAAAACATACTTTATATGTTAAAGATATTTCTGTTACCAGGATTATATTAGCGCCACCGATATGCTGGAATTCTGCCCCCCGTAAGTCCCAGTAAAATGGTGCTCTCGCTTTTAAGGATACCTATGACTGAAAATTGGAAATCCTGAACTAAAAACACTATTTTTTTTTAGATTTATACCACAGCTGTAACAGTGCAAATATGATGCAGTCCAAATTTTGTCAATTTCACTTTGATAGTTCGGAAAATATTGTCAAATTTATTTACATTTGGTTACGTCACCGAAGAAGTCCCTTGCGACAAAATAACTTAAACTTTGATCTAATATTTTAACAACAGGTTCCCAATACATCCATTTTTTGAATTTGCCATAGCTTTCTCTGTGTCTCAATAACTTTCGGCTCCAGAAATTTTAAAGCTATGAATATGACTGTGTTTGCCCAAAAAGTTCAAATTTTTTAGTTTTAAAGTAAAGAAAGTGTGCTTAAATGCATTTCAAAATTTACCCAGGGCAATTTCTATTCATTGTGTATCTATCAACGTGTGTAGCAAGTTTCATTAGTCTAACACCAAAATTGCGACGCAAGGAGCATTTTAAATGATGAAGAATGCTGAAGTTTTCAGTAGCGAGAAAACAAGGATAAAGACTTGGAATTCATATCTAACACTAACATTCGCGTAACTTTCAAACTACATTAGAGCATTTAAAAATGGCTTGCGGTGGCTATTTAAGCATTCTTTGGATTCAGGAATGCTTACACCATTTTATAGACTAAAAAGAGGTAAAGGTGATATTTTGAAAATGTTCATTTAATTTCAGTCATACATATCCTTAAGCACACTTAAAAACCATCGGTATGGGCTGGGTTTGAACCCACGATCTTGGGATCAGTAGACTAGCGAATAACCATATAGGAAACTGTGTTAATATTTAAGCCACATATGCTGATTGAAAGACTGTACCTTTTACAAACATAAAACGAATGCACGCCACTGAATACAGAAGTAAACATCACTCCATTAGCGCGATCGATACAAAGTTGTGTCGATTGTCCCTAGATGCCAGAACTTAAGCGGTTCCTTTAGAATGGCCTACCTACTCTATAGCAAAGACACACTGCAGTCACAACTTCTTTATTTCCTGCAAGAAAATGAAGGCCATAGCGTTGCTATGTCAACAACATGAGCTTTAAAAAGCATCATTATTTCCTTCTCTTCAAACATGTTTGAATATATGCAATTACATTTTCTATTTTAAGAATAATTACTGCTGCGTTTTTGAACTTTCCTATTGTTGATGCACTGTTTTTCCAATATGCATGACACTTTAAAGTATAGTAAAAATATGCTTGATGTAAAATTCATTGAACACTTACTTTTGAAATTAAAATTTGAAAATAATTTCTGCTGGAAATTACTGTGTAATTAATTAGAACCGTGTGCTTTAAATGAGATGATTTCAAAATATATATTAGCATTATGATTTGTATTACTAAGAGACACCAATGAAACACTGTTAACCCTTAACGCCTGAATTAATTTCTGTGGGAAGGAACGAAAAGAAATTCAGAACATGAGCTTAGTATTTGGAAATTAGAGCAAACATAACATGAGAAGTAACAAATATATTATCTGATTGACCATTTTGTACAACGACCTGAATTTTTCTTTCTCTGAAACTGGGACGTACACAGAGGAAGTGCCTATTGCAATCCAGACAAAATTCTATTTTGGGATGTTGCCGGAAATAAGTATTTTGAGGATTCCTTGTATCCAAAAGAGAGCGTTTGTTTGTGTATTTATTTTTTAAAATATTTGATGCTCGTTTTAACTGCAAGGTCAAAACAGGTAATGGGCACTGATGATACACTCAATGAAATTATTTGGGGAATGAATTTTGAAACGAAAGTTTCCAAGCAACGCTACCCGGTTTTTCAGTTGTCAAGACTAAGAAAACCCAGGGAAAAAAGTAAGCTTAGTCAGGGAGGACAGTCTGGCGGAATTTGAACGTTCAAAATATAAGATTCACGTGTTACTACGGAGCCATCCCCCTTGATTTACACTACTCCCGAAAAGTTTCCAGACAAATCTCTAATAAAATCCTATACAACATTCATAACGGTTTCAGCATATGATCAATGCTAATTTGATTTAAAATTTAAAAAGCACGTTTTAATTGATTAAAAACATTATTTTCACATATTTCAATTAGAAGTCTTGATAAAATTCTACTTAAACAGGTAGAATTGTGCAATCTGATAATATGACGGTGAGACCAGGGTTCTTTTGACCATGTTTGTACTTCCTAGCGTTTGTGTGACTGGCAGAGAGAACAGTGAGTCGCTCTTGTAGCAGTTCTCTTTGTTTAGTACATTTACTACATTAATTAGTGCAGCATAATAAAGGCAAACAGAGGAAGGAATTACATATGGAGAATCGAGCTATAGTCGTCTCACTCAGGAAAAAAGGATACACTATTAGACAAATTAGGAAAAAGTTGAAAGTTCCTAGGTCTACAGCGTATGAACTATTCGGAGGCATAAAGGAACAAGCCAAAACACAACCCTGCAACGTTCGGAAAGGCATCGAGTGACTTAAGAGCAATGGGATAAACACATTGCATTGACCTCTAAGTGGAACAGGATGAAGACTTCCTGAAATTCAAGTGGAGTTGAATGCAATTCGCCCCAAACCTCTGAGTTACGAAACTTACGATTTCGCCTTATTGAAGCATGACTCTATGGTCGTGGTACTGTCATGAAACTACTTTTGCGTCCTCAAAATAAGAAAAGTTACGTTTGGAAAAAAGAACATGTAACGTAGGGCTTTAAAAAAGGAAGCACGTTTTCTGATGAGTCTCATTTTGATCATTTTAGTGACAAATGTCGTCAGTTTGTAAGGCATTTCAAATGAGAGAGATTGCTGTGCTGAGTTAGTTTGGGATGAGTTGGATCGAGCAATTAGGACCAGAGCAAATGAACTTCTGGAAATTTTGCAACAAGAATGGACAAAAATAAGTGCCGCAAAAGCTTTTGGTGAAAACGCCCAGTGTGTGTAAAGTCAAAGGGGGAATATTTTGAGGAATCGAAGAATATAACCGAAGTATAAAACTTCAATTGTATAGTTTTGATAAGAACAAGACCTTTTTATAAATTTGGATGTAATCATGTAAAGCTGCTCTAGGTTCAAAAAATTAACTTCAAGTATTTTTATACTTAATTATGAAATATAACTAAACCATGTGTGTTCGGAAACTTTCAGGACAGTGTATGTGTGTGTGTAAATTGACGTTTTACTTATGACGCTATTTAACTGCCATGGTTCTCAGCGTCCCATTCTATACTAGGTGCTAAGAACCGCTTAATTTTGCTTAGAGGACTCTTTATTAAGCTTTATATTCTTTTACATACCATAAGACGTAACCGCCGGCTTTACTTCCCTTCCGAAGGAAGCCATGTTAAGGATATTTATACCCCAAAAAATCCACAGCCCTCCACCGTGGCCTCATAAATCATAGGCTAGCCTGTCACACCTAGACCACAGAGGACGGCTGTATGTATGTGTGAGCAACATAAAAATGCAATACTGATAGCCCAGGTGGTTAACGAAGGCAACATTTTTGTGGTAGTAGCCTTTTCCTAGATAGGTATTGTTGGTTTTTCTTACCAATAGAGACTTTCTCTGCTTCAGGATCTAAATTTCTTCAGCTCGTATAAAATGTGTATTAGCTATCAAAAGTTTCTATAAATGAATAATATAATACAAATACAATGAATGTAAATTTGCTTCACCATTACGGGGTTAACTTGTATTTGATGCTATTATACACTTGAAAACTAATTCATACTTGAAAGCTTCATGCAACGGTGTACGTACCAATGTTCTTATCTTCGAGTTTACACGGCTAGGGTGAGAGAATATTATCAAATGAAAACAAAACTTAAGGACTAGCTATAAAAGCCAGGAATTAAAAGCACTTATAACAAATAAAGATGCCTTTAGGTATGTCTGGTGTTATCGAGATCACCTTGAAAAGCTATCGTGATATTTGAATAGGACGAGAAGGTTTAACACGTGTATAGGTATCTCGCCATGATAATTCAAAAGTTAAAAGTGCAGAAGAAATGTGAAATGTGTAGTGTTTAACGCCCGCTTTTACTACATACGACACCGCAGGCGATGACACTGATGATACATGAGATGAAGATGGAGCACCGGTGGAATGAGATGGCGGGGGAAACCGGAGATCCCGGAGAAAACCCGCCCCAGCGCCGTGTTGTCCACCACAAATCTCACTTTGCGGTCGCTGGGATCGAACCCGGGCCGCCTTGGTGAGAGCCAAGCGGTCTAACCACTGAGACACGGCGCGGCCAGTGCAGAAGACCCAAAGGTGGATTCCATTACTTAAAAAAGGCAGCGAAAAGTTTTATTCTAGTGAAAATGTTATATCGGAAGAACGAAAGAAAGAAAAAGAAAGAAAGAAAGAAAGAAAGAAAGAGAGAAAGAAAGAAAGAAGGAGAGAAAGAAAGAAGGAGAGAAAGAAAGAAGGAAAGAGAGAAAGAAAGGAAGGAGGGAAGGAAGTAAGGAGGGAAGGAAGTAAGGAAGGAAGCTGTCAAACCGCTAACACCGCAGCATCGTCACTGCCACCTCCACCATTTGCTGAAGTGCAGAGCCTGTGGTTATGCGTACATTACATTTACGGAACTGTTAGGCGGACTTAAAACAGAAGTGAGAAAATTTCAGGGAGAGTTCCTAAAGTTTCGGTTCACTTTGCTCTTACCAAAAACAATTCCCAAAGAAAAGTTAGTTTGTGTTAGTTACACTAACTTCAGTTCAATTTCCACCCATTATTCAATAAACTTATTACAAAAGCTTATTCCTTCACTACTCCACGTTAATCTAGATGAAAATCTAATAATAATTGTTTTAAATTTCCTTGTAAACACAACAGGAATAAAGGAATAAATAGGCTTTAAGTACTAGTCAAATATTTTAAGACCTGGTGGCTTTGTTATGATTTCCTTTTCTCTCTCGAGAGAGAGATAGCAATTTTTGCCTTTGTAAATACTGGCTTTTGGGCATTAAAGCCAATAACAAAGAATATCTAGAAAATGATTAACGCCACAACATTTTTTTCGATAAAAATTATATGCTTTAATGAGATCTACAGACTTAAGGTTTACGAATTAAGCGAGTCTTTCAGAATGAACCGGACTTTAGAGGCTTTTCCCAGAACATTATGATATGCAGTTCGTTTGTTATGAAAATATCTTAAATTCGTGGTATATTAATCAAAATCGTTACAGCCACTTTTGGTAAATACAAATTAAAAAAAAGAACTTCTATGTACGGTGGTACGAGGGCCTCTGATGAGTCTGGTAAATTTCCATGAAGGGATGGAAATTTTTTGTTGCAACTTGCGGGTGGTAAGCTTGATTATTCAAAAGACTGTACAGAACATTTGAATGTGCTACAATGTAACTGGTCAGTGTGATAGCTGCGATTGAAAATGGCAAAAAAGAAAACAGGGTTTCGTGATGTTATTTAACATTTTCATTTTAAGGGCTGAACCGCCGCACAAGCTAAAACTGAATTGGAGTTCACGCAGATTGCACCAACATTGAAGACCATTTGCTTTTGGATCAATGAATTTAAACGTGGTCATAGAAGCACCGAAGATGAATCGCACTCTGGTCACCCAGTTGAGTTCACCACATAGGACATCATTGAAAAAATCCACGATCTGGTTAGGCAAGACCACCGAATCAAAATTCGTGAGATGACTGAGGCTGTAGGTATCTCAACTAGCGAGTGTACAATATCCTGCATGAAAAATTGACAATGAAAAAGCATTGTGCAAGTTGGGTGCCACGATTGCTCGCAGTTGACCAAAAACACATACGGTAGAACACCTCTACCGAGGATCTGGCAATGTTTATTCACAGTCCGCAAGCCATTTTGCACCGATTTGTGACCGTAGATAAATTTGGATCCATCATTACACACCAGAGTCAAAACAGCAGTCAAAGCAATGGACAAAAGCTGATGAAAGTGCACCAAAGACGGCAAGGACCATTTTGTAAGTTGGTAAGGTGATGGCCATTTGGGGGGGGGGGATTCTCAAAGAATAACCCTCATAGACTACTAGGAAAATTGCAGAACCATAACTGGAACCTATTATGCTTCATTGATGATCGTTTGTAACATGAGTTGACTGAAAAGAAGCCGAGATTGTGACGCAAAAAGGAACTCTTTCACTAGGATAATGCACTATCGCACACATCAGCAATGCAATGGCGAAAGTGCATGAGTTGGGCTTTGAGTTGGCTCCTCATCCATTTTGTTCACACGACTTAGCCCCAACTGTCTTCTTGCTGTTCCCAAACTTAAACATTTGGCTTGGTGGTATGAAATTTTCATCAAATGAAGAAGTTATAGTCACTGTCAACGAGCATTTTGCAGACCTTGACGGAACCAATTTTTTCGACGGGATTAAAAAGCTGAAACATCGCTGAAGTGTATAGCCAACAATGGAGAATATGTCGAAAAATAAATGAGATGTTCACAAAAAATATATTCTTGGATTTTTACCAGAGTTTTCAAACAACCCTCGTATATATTTTCGAATCCCTCGCAGCTCGCAGATATACGCATATACGGGCATTTGTATTTAAAAACGCAAATTTTTGGGTTCAGGGCCTAAGAACGGTATTTTCGGTGAAACCTACTTACATAATCGGATGAAATACAATATTTCTTCTACTTACTCTAAATATATAGTAGAGAAACTAAAAATCAAAGTGTCCAAGAATTTGAATTAAAATATCTTCTATGCAAATGAGGCCTATTGCAATATTTTAGCATTATTAAAATAATGCCAAATCTTTAGAAGTGTATTTACCTCCCGCTTTGTGTTTAATGTTAATAGTAGGTTAGGTACACTTGACAGTTGAGCCTTTGAAGTGAATCAATAAAAATACTTTTTAAAAGTGTAATTAATTAAGAACTTAAAATTATCCTTAGATTTTCATTTATTTTATGGGTTTTACACTGCATAATACTTTTTTCGACTTGAAGTTTTACACTTACTTTAAACCGGTAGGTCATATCTGACGGTGAGTGAACGAAATGGTTGTGAAGATGCTAAAATGTTTCTGGGACCTCTAGAGTTTAGAGAAGGTGTGCACAACTGAAAGCAGGACAGCGGATATGACAGAATGTTCATATATCCGTGGTTACTGAGTTCCAGAGATGGCACTGCCGTGTCATTCTTGCGTATGAAAAGTCAAAGGTGTACCATACATCCACTCCTGACTACTAGGCCTGCCTCTCTTTGCCTTGGCCGTTTGTTAGCGGGAAACAGCATGTGTAGTGGAAGCAAGCACGTGCTATGCGGTTGAGCACCCCTGGTTTAGATTTATCCACATTCGTGTTCTCAGGGTAAGGGAAAAGTTCAGGAAAAAAGCCCTAATCAGGTAACTCACACCAACCGAATTCGTACTCGGGACCTCTTGAATGTGAAATAGACACGCTACCCTCACACCACAGAGGTAGGATTTTCTTTTTGGTATGTGTGTGTATGTAGCCCCTTTAACTTCTATGGTCAAATGTCTTTGAGCTGAGAAACAACTCGTTCACTGCAGATTCTATGAACGTCATTTTGCTATCACATTAAAATTACATACACTCCTCCCACATGCACATTTCCAGATAGAAGTACGCAGTATTAAAATTACCAAAGAGAAACTGCGAGAGAAGATTATCTAACATCTAAAATCTGAAGATCAAACAAAGGAATTGGACAAATGTGTCGGTATCAGAGACAAAGTCTGCAGAACTGTAATATGAAAAACATGCAGTTATGAAACAGCAGTGAAACGTGAATTGTAAGTGAACTGGCAATGGTACAACAATAGTGTTCCACAAACAATAATTGCGAAGATCACATCAGTACAACCGGTGTGCCGGAATTTTGCCCCGCAACAGCTTTTACGTGCCAGTTTAAACCTGTGACCTGGGTATTATTGGGCCAGTGCCTAACCAACCGAGCTACAGGAAGGTATATATAGTTTATTTCAACAGCAGATTCCTTTACAATATTGTAATTGTCCTATACACATCTTTTTTCTTATGACTATAAAGGTTACGAATGTTACATGTTGTTCAATATGACAGAATATCATATTGTATGTATGTGTGTATGCATGCATGTAAATACGAGATTATTAGTATGTATGCATGTATGTGGTATGTATGTGTGCATATCTGTATATTGTATGTTACTTATTTATGTACCTTTGTACGTATGTGTATACATATATACAATTCTGTCCCAAGTTCGAATCTCGGTCAGGGTGAGTTACCTAGATAAGGTTTTTCCGGGATTTTCCCTTATCTTCAAGACGAATGTTAGGTAACTCTAAGCCCCATGGACCCTGGACTCATTTGAGCATCATTTCACCCAATTCATTCACCGTCCGATATAACTTAACGTTGGGGCGGACGTAAATTAATATATATATATATATACATATATATACAATTCTGTATATTCTGTATTCAAATATAAACATAAACGTGTGAAATACCGTTTAAGATCCTGTCAATATACCTATAGACTTTGAATTTCGTTAGTTAATTTGCTGAAGAAATAAAAAACAGCAGTCGCTTTAAATATGTATGTGTCATCATCCTCAAGACTTATCTCTCCTCTATGTCTCTATTTCACCCCTGTTTTATCTTTTCCTTTCTCTCTTTTGGTCCTTCACCCATGCTCCCTGTTTCTCGCTTCCTTACTAGCCTTTCTTTCACTGCTCTCTTTGTTTCTCTCTCTCTCTCCCTCTCTCTGCCTTGTTCATCTCTGTGCAAAATAGATGACATATGATGTTTTGAAAACTTAACAACAAAGTTGCTCATTTTTTTGGATGGCAAACATTACAAAAAATAAAGGAGTTGCTATTGCTACGAATTGTATCCTGTTATTTAGCTTGTTATGCTCTTAGAGCTGCACTCTTTCAAGTGGTAGTCAGAAAACTACAATAATACCTTATTGTGACTTTGTGGGTTCGTGAAATAAAAAGTCCAGGTTACAAACACAAAAAATTGCACTTTATTTCCGTAGAAATACGCTTCGTACACATACACAATACAACATACAGGGTCAACAAACACAGCTGTTTACCCGCATGCGTTCAATTACCGACTGACTCCTCTTTGGTGGGCGGGCTCCCTTTTTATAGTTTACTAACATTCCAGAAATTTCTCAAACAATCGAGACCCGGCTAGAACAAAGGCAAATCCCCGAGAAATCCGTCTCCTCCCGCGAACTTTTATCTCCGCACTCCACTGCCGTCTCTTTGATCTCGTTGCCCACGCCGCCTCCAATCAACAATGGCCTGGTGACATTGATACACGAATAATAAGAAAGATTGTTAAAACGTCTTAAATATCCCTACATCGAAATTTTATAAACAGTAAAACTATTGAAAACCATAACTACTGCTGCGAACTTCCTTGTTATATGTAACAATTTAATTAACAAGAAAAGTGTGCTCAAGTTGAGCATTGACAAACAATGATAAAATAACAGTTTATAATCTTTGCTGTAGTCTGTAACGGATTTTGTCCCTTCTGTACAAGTTAGGTGTTATTTCTCACAGCTCTGTCCGCACAACACACAGTGGCACTCCTCACTTGGATAGTGGTATCTCTTGTTACGTATTTTATGGTGGAACAGGTGGATTGCTATTCTTGTTGTGACATGTCTCTGGAGGTTGCACTCCTTTTTCCAGTTGTTCATCATGGCTGAGGTTGTGTACAATTCCAGTTCTATCTCCGCTTTCTTCGTTTACTGTATATTAACCAGTTCCTGGTAGGGTCTGGTGGATGGTAGCCAGTGCTGTAGCCTTATATCCTCTATGAAGTAGGTCTCCCTAATGAGCATGTATACCAGTCGTGATTGCGCTGTTTTTCCGACACCTAAGACTCGTTTCATGTGCTTATTTCGTCTTGACCTTCTCAGTTCTTTTCAAGTCCCCTATTTCGAGCTTTTCCCAGATTATTTCTATGCCATATGTTACGACTGGCGCCACTACTGTCTTAAATAACTGCATCGCTATGGCCGTTGATAGATTGGCTATGTTCGGAATATTGTATTAGGCTCCGATATCTTCTGCTGCTCTCTTCTTGATGTGCATGCTGAAGGAAGTTGTAGCTGTCTGTATCGTAACTCCCAGACATTTTAGTGTCCTATAATGCGTAGAATCTCGCTGTATAGTGTTAGGGCGTCTTTAGTTGCTATTTTTCCACCGATCAGAAATGTCATTTGTTGATGTCCATGTCGTTTCCTCTTGCCCAAATCTCTAATTTGTATAGTGCATCCTGAATACTCCCTATTTTCTTCGATCATATCACCATATCGTCTGCATTAAGAACTATTTCTGCTGTTGAGTGTTCTCCTAAGATGGTTTTTACATCGGATGTGTAGATGTTAAACAGCGTAGGGCTTAAAGGGTCGCCTTGTAGGACTCCGTTCGTTTGTGTGATTTTATCTGAGATTTCAACATTGTTGTTTATCTGAATGAGGTTTCGTTTTAGACAGGATTCAATTGTTCTGACTATTTTAATAAAGGGTCTTCCTCGTTGATCATTAGTTTCAGTTTTCCAATTAGTTTTTCTATGTTCACTTATTCGAATGCTTTCTTGAATTCGACGAATACCGCAAAATGTTTTCTTCCTAGGCGTCTCAGAGCATTTTATATTTGGTCCAGTAAATATTTCACCGCTTGTAGGGTGCTCCTTCCCTTCATGAAGCCAAACTGGCAATCTGGAATCTTTTCTTCAACCATTGCCAGTAACCTATTGTTGAGAATCGTCGTGTAGATTTTAAAGGTGAAGTTTCACAAACTCGTTAATAAACAAGAAAAAAATTTATCTTGGAAGTAAAGACCTTATATTGACCAGGTGGATCCTAAGGTTCGTAGGTGGATCCTAAGGTACGTTATATAAAAGTTCGCAAAATAATATGCTCTATGCAATTTCTTAGATACTTTGCACTTTTTAAATGCAGCATTTAATTTTAGGTTACGCTATTACCACACCAACTCTACTGCTGTTACTACTACTACTACTACTACTACTACTACTACTACTACTACTACTACTACTACTACTACTACTACTACTACTACTACTACTACTACTACTGCTGGTACAATATATATTATTAATTTATTATTATTATTATTATTATTATTATTATTATTATTATTATTATTATTATTATTATTATTATTATTATTATTATTATTATTATTATTATTATTATTATTATTATTATTATTATTATTATTATTATTATTATTATTATTATTATTATTATTATTATTATTATTATTATTATTATTATTATTATTATTATTATTATTATTATTATTATTATTATTATTATTATTATTATTATTATTATTATTATTATTATTATTATTATTATTATTATTATTATTATTATTATTATTATTATTATTATTATTATTATTATTATTATTATTATTATTATTATTATTAATTATTATTATTATTATTATTATTATTATTATTATTATTATTATTATTATTATTATTATTATTATTATTATTATTATTATTATTATTATTATTATTATTATTATTATTATTATTATTATTATTATTATTATTATTATTATTATTATTATTATTATTATTATTGATTAACATCGGCTATTTATCCAGAAGAACATTATAAAGATCATTGTTTTACAATTCTATTGAATGTATGTCATAAATTGTTTCCTATTTGAACTCACATTGCCATGAGCGATTTTATACCTAAGTCTATACTGTTAGGAATGGATAAAATTTAAGCATAATTATTAAATACCACGAATTGTAAAATCTCTATAAGAAAGCAGCGTGAGAGAACGTGTGCTTGTTCATCACGTGGTACAGAGGTGAAGGGTAATATCGTACCTGGGACCGCACAAAAGGGGAAGCAACCCCTACATGAATGAGGTTCTGCCAGGACAGTTTCAGGAACCCGGCGTATCGAAATTAAAAACCATATTTTCTTTGCATGTCTTTGATTCGGATGTCCTTTCCTCTATCAAGGTTAGTAACTCAAGCGTGGAACTTGTCATATCAGGAATCTCTTTCTAGCATTAATATTCAAGGTCTTAAGCTGAATTAACGCGTTGCTAAGCAACTATAATAATTAAGTACCTCATGTCACACGATTTTCTCTTGCTAGTGAAATTTAAGTTAACTACATCGAATTTTGAGTCAGTAGCAGGCTGCGATATTGCTACTATGATAAAAAGATATTACCACAAACGCACGAAGAGCAGGATACCGCTACAGCAAGATTCTAGCTATTTTCCTTCCCAACAGAAGGAGTTTTTAGACAGAAAATAGTCATTTTTGTGTTCTCTAATAATGCCAATTTTTATTAAAATAACATATTAATTTCTTGCGAACTCCTCTTGTACTGTAGAAATATGTATAATTTTATGTAATTAGGAAGTCATAAGGCAGACAAAAACATACTTAAAAATAAAAGTTTGTACTGAACTATTTTTTTTTTTTCTTGATGGTAGTGGTTTACAAATGTATATTGTATTGCATGTTTCAAATGTAGGATGTCTTCTAAGATACTTAAAGTTACATTTTTCTTTCTTTTTATCCCTCGCAAGAGGTCATCATCACAACTTCTGAATTAATTCCTCTGTGTTTAATAAACATTTGAGTATTCCCTCCGCATAATGTATATAATAATTATTATCTTTTGCTTATTTTAAAATTATATCTTGACTACATGTATAGTAATAATGTAAGTTTTACAGAAAAATTAGTTCAATTCATGGTATAAGATATAAGGAGTACCTATGCATTTGTGATGAATAGACAAAGTTACGCGACTCCATACATTATATTTTTATTTATTTCCAGTTTTTTTTCTTCTAAGCTGATCAAGATAACCCAGACATAGAAAAGTATTGCGATTAAGCCTTCACAATGAAATTAAAGGATGAATCGTCAGCAGTTTTGCTAGTGTCATCCGTAATAAAATGTATCCAAATGGAGGCCTGAAGCCATAACCAATCTGGAATTGAATTTAGTTTGAATTTGCTTATAGCATGCCGTAATATACTTTAATACAGTTTTACTTTCTCTGTCATTTATCTGTGGTAGGTAGAGGAATTGATGCACCCAAACAAAACTTTGATACTAAGAGTGAGTGAGTGAGTGAGTGAGTGAGTGAGTGAGTGAGTGAGTGAGTGAGTGAGTGTAGTGTAGTGTTTTAGAGCCCGTCGACAACAAGGTCATTTGGGGGAAACATAGGATGTTCTAGTATCCATGGATTAAAAATATATGGTATAACTACATGCGCGCGTGTACATGAGAGTGTGAGTGTACTGGATGAGTGAATGAGTGAGTGAGTGAGTGAGTGAGTGAATGTAGTGAGTGGGTGAGTTGTGTGTGAGTAGTGAGTGAGTGAGTATACCGATATGTGCTTCACTTAGAGCAAAGAGACGGGTAAATAGCAAACTTGGTAATTAGTTCAACATCCCTTTATGTTGCAAGATGAAGGTTTCATGAAATGTTTGACACTTTAAGCGACTTTTTAATTGGGTAACTATACTTTTATTTTCTTGAAAATGGTTTTAGCGGTTTAATGTAAAATTATTGGTATCTTTTTGAGGTACTGACGTGACAAATAAAATTGACATCTTGAATATCCTATGAAGTCCGAATGAATGCTGCATAATTTTGGTAACTTGGCAGCAAAAGAGGCCAACAACAACTTATTATAGAGGGGAAATGTAGAATTCATTAAAAGTACAACTTCCGTCAATATTTTAGTGGAATTACAATTATTTTTAGATATTCTTTGTATTCTTACTTTACCAAATTCAAGAGCGTTGTGTTCGAACAATTTGAATATCTTTTTTGTAAACTTTCGCTGGTTGCTGACATAAAACAATTTGTGATATAAACATCTGGATGTTGTTCCTGCAATCTTAATATAACAAAGAACATACCGCTGAATTTGAAATCGCGTTTAAGAATACACTTATCACGGATGGTAGAATCTAGTATCAAACTTCTCATTGAGTGATAAAGTTTTTGGTCGCCAGGCGAGTACTTTCAGGAATATATCCCACATTTGTGGGGATACGTTTTCTTATTTTATAATTTTTCAAAAATTCCTGTAATGATTTTCACAAAAAATTGAGATATTAATTTATATATTTTTCATATATTACCTATATCTATATCTCTCTATATAAATGCAAATCTCTCTAAATAACCCATGAATCCTTTTCATTTTTACTAAATTTAAATCACTTAAGAGAAAATAACAGACAGTAAAAGTACACCCAGCACTCACAAAAATAATAAATAAATAAACAAATAAATAGATGAATAAATAAACAAACAAAAACAAATAAATATAACTGAGGTATTGTACACACTTGACTTTCTCTACTCTACTCTTTCTTCAATTACTCTACCCTTTTTTTCATTCCAATTAATAGCTTAAATTCTTCATGAGATTGATTAATAATTAAT
>CM060952.1:133670884-133715884 GCA_030765055.1 Mantis religiosa | reverse complement strand
CCATGAATTTATTTTTATTTTTCTATAAACGTATCCATTTTGATTATTGCATCGTATGTTTCAGATACTTACATGACTACTGCTTGCTGTAGCGCCTATATGTGTTGCTATGGAAAAATTACGTAGCGCACTAGTGCGGGAATGTAAGCTTACGATGCATAACAATAACGGTAAGTATGGAATATTAGATACATAGTGCAAAAACTTTTTGAAGTTCTGACTATTCCTTCAGCATCCTGTGTCTGCAACGAACTGAATACTAAAGCTATTTCTGCAAATTTATCTCAACTAACATGAAGTGGATAAGAAAGTAATTCTATATTTGTAGAATCTATATTGGCTAGAAAACATCATTTGAATGTATCGTACACAGATTTACACAAACAGAAACCCCAGCAAGGCTCGCGGCATTGTGTTAATGTTATGTCCAATTTATTTTACTTTCTCTCTCTTTCTCTTCCCTCCCTCTCTCTCAATTCTCCCACTCCACTTACTTCCTCCTAGCGTAAAAATATTGAGGAGCCAAGAACAGAAAGAAAGGAAGGAAGGAAGGGAGGAAGGAAGGGAGGAAGGGAGGAAGGGAGGAAGGGAGGGAGGGAGGGAGGGAGGAAGGGAGGGAGGGAGGAAGGGAGGGAGGAAGGGAGGAAGGGAGGAAGGGAGGAATTGAGGAAGGGAGGAAGGGAGGAAGGGAGGAAGGAAGGGAGGGAGGGAGGGAGGGAGGGAGGAAGGAAGGAAGGAAGGAAGGAAGGAAGGAAGGAAAATCCTTCGCAATGTCCGGAGAATGAAGGATTAGTAATAAGCCTTATCTTACATAATTCCTTCCTCTGAAAGGCAACTAGCTACTGAATGTGCTGTTCAGTAATATAACAGAATTCATACATGAGGTTAATACGACGACGATGCTGCACACCCTCTCTCCCATTACGCTCACATATATATGATAAGAATACATTTCTATATACCTATATTTATTATAATTATTGCTAACGTAGCTCAGAACCAATCCACAGGAGAACGGCCGCCGATATGACCATTGCAGTTAAAGGCGGGATATAAATGGAACAAAACATATTGGAAATGTTTCCTAAAATGACAATGAAAAAAAAATTCGAGGTTAGCACATTATGTTAAACATGAAACGTATTTTTCCCCATGTTTTCCTTTTCCTTTCTTTTCTTTTTATATGCATAAAATAATCCATATCCCGCTGCTTTTTCTGTACGTTTTGATATGTTTTGATGCATAAAAGTAATGCAAGCTAATTTTGCTATATGAGAAGCACATATATGGACTTTTAACGTTTTAATACAAATAAAAACTAACATTACACAACATATATAATTACGTGACAACTTTTCCATTTATGTACCACTCACAAAATACCAATTTAGAAAAGTGAAGCCTTTACGTATACTCGTAAAATAATATAAACTATTTTATACATCTTTTGCCAAGATATGTTTAGTTATAAATTTGAAATTTGTGTCCTTTCAATAGTAGAAGTGTATAATGGACAGTTATAACTTCAGAATTTAGTAACTTAAAAGTCAGTCCATGTCCCTTAAGGTGTTTTCATGCTTTTGTCCAAAATAGTTCGCTTATGCTAGAGCAGATGACCTTTTGCATTATCATATGGTTATTGATGGCAAATCTTATAGTTTCCTTCTGTACTGTTCGTATTAGTCATATTGCTAGATAGATACCAAGATAAAGTTGATCTGGAAGGACATAAATCAAACCAGAGAATAAAAGATCATTTCTCTTGAATGTGAACCTTGAAACGAAACCTGAATGAATTTCGTTAATATATATTCAGTGTATTTTATTATTTTACTAGTGGCGTGAAATACATCTAAGAGAGAGCTTATCATCATTTCCTTCTTGACTTCTTCATGTTTTATTACGTTTTGTTATTTAGGTGGCAACAAAGCAAATACCTATGATCTAGACCATAAAGAATCGTAGTTAAAAAGTTGAATGCATGTACTACTGTGTAATGCACTCCAGAGTAAATGACAATCCAACTTGTAAGGATAGGTTTTATCTACCTAAAACTTGGGCAGGTAAATTGGATTTTGGTGAAAAGTAATTTGCATGTGAAGGAAAGTATGCGAAAACTTTATTTGGAGACAAACACATAACTTTAGTCATTTTACAATCACAAGGGACATCAAGATGGGATCCTCGATTTATCCAAAAGAGGAAATGCATATAAATGAATTGGAACTCATATAAGTCAGAAAATTCCACTTGCTTTTAAAATTTAATTATTTGTTATAATTTTTATTATTATAGCCACCCTTTTAAATAATTAAATGAAGATAATAATTATTTAAATCACTCAAAATATAACGTTCAGATTTGCAGCGTGCTTATTAATGTGTCACAGTTGAGGGGGATCAATCAGTTCTTCATTTATCCTCCGCAGTGTATTATATTATAGAATATATTATAGAATATACATTTAAAACAAAAATATGTGGTCCAGGTTTATCCAATATAAATAACTGGAACTAAAACCAAATTGTATATTAAACCTCGCAAGACTAGCAATGTTCAAATCTGAATCCCTTTAGCTGTGTTCTTTCCGCAGGAATGTCATTTATTTCCTAAATCCATCGTTGACAACAACGCACATGCAATAGAAACTGGAAAAACTGGGTGACGAGGAAGAATGGAGTATTGACCAGAGAACCAACGAAGTTCGACCTATTGCTGACGTCATTACGGACACAAGTTTCTACTCACTTGTCCAGAAAACTTATTCCATATAAGCTACAGCTCTTTAACATGAGATGGTACAAAACTTATAGTCATAAGGAAGAGAACACGATAATATAGAAAACCATGTATATGTACGCTTCTCTGGGGGTTTGGAAGACATAGAGATACTTGTGTCGACTAATTCTATTTCATGAACAATTTTCTTGTTTCAGATAGAATATATATAATGCTCAGCAAATTTAATACAAAGGCCTGCTTAGCAAGTATTTTCTTTTTCTTTAACTAAAGGTTTCCCAGTTATTTAAAATTCTATTTTATTCAGTATAAATTGGCCCAGAGTGCCTCTACAATGGAATGGCTTTCCAACACAGAGGTTACGGGTTCGATTTCCAGTTGTGGCAGGAAAATGCTTCTCGCTTTAGAATGATTCTCTAAACTCCGCATTCTGGAAGTATAGATGTAAGAGTGGATGCAAGTGTATTTCCTAATGAAAATGATTTAAATAAAGGTTTCAAAAAGCCTGCGGTCAACGAGCTACGAATACCATCAGTTTCTTCTTTATTTAATGCCTAGGATACAAACGTAAGGTTAAAAGAACGTGTAAAACTTAAAAAAATTCTATTTTAACGTTATTTACCCAAACAACTTAATCTACCTTATATCTTTTAGTCGTGCAGAATTACACTATTGTCAGTGTTAATAAAAATATATTTATCGAGTAACTGTTATGTGTATCAGTAATAAAGAAGAACTGATACATCTAAAACTTTCATTTGGAAAGTTTATCATAACAAAAATGCGCCAGTAGAGCTATACTTTTAAACGTTAATTACGCAAACTCCAATAATATAAAAACACTTTCACTTTATGATTCTCTAAGCTGCCACCTTTAGTGTATCATATGTTCCATTTCCTGAGAGGAATTTATCGTGATATTAAATACATAACATATATTAACATTAAATTGCCTAGGCCTTCACGGATGGTGTTATTACATAGAGAATGATTATCCGGGCTTGTGTAACATGGTCCAGTGGAAGCAGTGTGTATCAGTTGTCGCCGAGATCTACAAGAGAAGACTACAGCCATGATACTAAAGAAGTTTGACGCAGCTTCGAACGAAACTTTTCAAAGGAGAAATTCTACTGGACCACAGCTCACAAGTCCGGATAGTCATTTTCTACATGTTAACATTATTTATTTATTCAAAATTGAAATTTATAATAAACACTTTGCTTACAGTTTTCGCGAGTGTAATTACTCTACATAAAGATGGGTTACACAATGTGATATAACTAATAAATTTTGGGATGCCATTTGGGTTTCATTTGGAGGAGATAATTATTGTTATGATGATATTTGCTGCTGATTTATTTTTAGATTACAATTACTTTGTATCATTATTTATTCATTTTCTCCCCAAATTTGAAAAGTTGTTTCCAGCTTGGTGGTGTAGGCTGTCTCAGAAAATATGCAAGAAATATTTATCATTTTTCAAAGAGGGTATACTTAAAATTTGAAAGAAACTGAAGGTAAACTACATCACATGTATGCTTTTAAAATGGCTAAAGTGTAAGCAAACAGGTTATAAAATCTCACGTAGTGTTTACATATTCCTGC
The DNA here is from genome assembly GCA_030765055.1 of Mantis religiosa. Taxonomy (NCBI): domain Eukaryota; kingdom Metazoa; phylum Arthropoda; class Insecta; order Mantodea; family Mantidae; genus Mantis; species Mantis religiosa. Next base: position 133,711,540 of record CM060952.1, on the reverse strand, counting down.
AAACCTCCATTTAGACGTCGTATTTAGGCTTCTGTAGGTCAAAACCATATTTCCTGAGAAATTTAAATGAATATTTTTAAAAAAGTTATCTTTCCAGATTCTGTCAAAAAATTCGGTATAAACTACCATTTTAAGAATTCTGAATTCACTTATTTACTAGCACAAATATTTCAAAACTAATGCAATTATAATTTGTTAGAGAGGCTTCAGAAACCTGAGTTATGTATGCTGTTAGCTTAATGTATTTTAAGAAAGCACTTTCAGTTATTGAAATGACAGCCCTAGTAATATAAAATCTTTTGGTAAAATGAAATGTTGGAGAAATGTACTATTGTATCGGGGAGATACATATTGGGTTGTTTTTATTTTCTCTAGCTTATTCTGCCTTATTTGTTTTATCCTCATTAATTATAGACAAATAACGTTTCTGAGGTATCACGAATAATTTAAATTCAATAATTATTGTTAGGTCTATCAGAAGTAGAGTCCCGAAGGATCTATACTGACCCCTATGCTCTTTAGAGTATACGTGGCCTACCATATAGCACAACATGCTGATGACGTAATGTTATATTGTGCGAATAAACACCCACGCAGAACCTTCAATCTCATTCAGAGACCTCCACCTCCTACAAGAACGGTGCAGGCATTGTCCATCAATCCGGAGGAGAACCATGCCATCCTATTTACCAAGCGTCGCTTTCCCGTCAATTTTTCTACGTTGAATATTCTAGGCAAAGGATAGGGTGAACAAATTCCATCACATACTTGGGAGTGAGGTTGGATAAAGGCTTGGCTTTCGGGAAGCACATTCGGATCTGTTGCATCGGGCATGCAGGGCCTCGGCCTCGCTGTACCCCATGTTACGGTCCTGGATGTCGGCTACTTTGAAGGTATGTCTTTTTCAAGCTCTCGTCCATCCTCTACTACTTTATGCGTGTGAAATCTTGGACAGGTCACAGGTTTTAAGCTGCTGCTACATAAACGTGTGAAAAATAGATGCCTTCGGGCCATCTGTTCTGCATACCTCTGCTTCCCCATGAGACTATTTCACAAAGCTTCATCTCTCCCATATGTGGAAGATGAAATTAGGCGCCTGGCCACAAAATTTTACGATGGTTTGCCATTCCATCAGAGCGCCCTGATTAGTTCTGTTGGGGATTATGTACCTAGAGAACGCCTTCTAAAGTGATACCGGCTTCAACGCATGGCTTAACCGATAACCTTAAAGAACAGCTCCAAATTAACTACAACCCATCCAAAAATTTACCTGAATTTTCAAAATTAAAACATTCATTTCAATGACTAATAACTAATCGAGCAGCGGTGCACAAGGGCCGTTGCACCCGAGATTGCGGACGTTGAGGAGCAAAAAACGCTACCTCTTTTCTTTACCCCTACCCGCCCCTACCTCATTTCTCATCCGTCATTCACTTCCGTCACGTCGTGTTAAGCCCCTTCCAGGGCGGGTAGACGTATGACACATCTCGGGCTGTCCCTCAGCCCGACAACTCCCTCGTCGTCGTATAAGAAAGATAACATTAAAGGTCGCTTTTGTATAATATTTATTGTAATGAAGATGCATGACTGATAAAGCGTGAAAGATTTAGTTCTATATTTACAAGCATATTAAAAGACAAAAATAGAAACAAAACTAGACACTAACACATTTTTTTGGGGGGGCGGGAGCTCATTAAAGTTCACAATACAGCAGAGTATTGCTAATACAAAATGCGTTTTAAGAAACAACTCCTCACCTATTATTTTAGTTAACTGAGGGAAATTAAACATTTATTCACAATAGCCATATATAGCTCAATGGGTTAGAGCGACTGGGCGGAAACCAGGAGATCCGTGGTTCAAATCCAGGTCATGGCATTGAATTTTTCATGCTGACTCTATCAAAAACCTTAGCCTATATATGGCTAGTGTGAAGAAATGATTAATTTCCATCAATTAACTAAAATAATAAGAGTTAAATGATGAAGCCTGGGACTCAAGTACTTACGATAGTAAGTCGCCACAAATGGTGTATCTCGAATGCGAGAGCCCCTAGTGGTTTACCGGGGAAATATACGAATCAAATGGAGGATCTGATGCCGTGACGGCACGTTGGCCATGGTAGCTCAATGGGTTACAGCGACCCACGTTGAATCTATCAAAACTCCTCACCTATTTGATTCTGCTGAGTACACCACCATTTTACACACACACACACACACACACACACACACACACACACACACAAACACACACACACACACACACACACACACACTTGAGGTTAACCCCTTAGGCAGAGTATCATTAAGGAAATCAGAAAAGTATGACTTATGTCAACATGAAATTAAATGTTTTATAAAACATGGAACTTTTCCAGTAAAATGATACACGAACTTTTTGTTTAAACAACTGCAGATATTAACATTATTGTGAAGTTTAAAGTTCATATCTGGTAAATAGTCCTAAAACAATTGGGTCCAAGAATCTAAAAATTGGTAAACATACCTACACTTTAGGCCCCTTTATTCCGAAAGTTCTAAGGTAAGATATTTGCTATTTAAGATAATTTGCTGAATTTTTAAGGCATCTTCAATAATATGTGAGTACAATTAAATTGATGGAACATAATCACGTTCTTTCTATAAGAAGAAAAACTATATTTTTAATATATTTAAGTTTTTTTTTTTAAAGTGCCTTCTAAACCTAAAAAATAACTATGTTTTAGTTCTAAACCCTTTTTATTTAAACAGCGCTTATTAGTTTAAAATCTGTGATAAAACGTCAATATTTTGTTCCAATTAGTTTCAGAGATAATAGAGCATTGACCTGAAATTGTATTTCTTCAGAAGTTACTCTTAAACAAGATAAGAACCTAACTACTATATGCAGCGTTATTTTCAATAATATGTAAACTATTTAAAATAAACGTAGCTTTATAACAAATGTATACCAATGAGCGATGCCTTCAGATATTAATATACATATAGTAAGTACCTGAATATGGAAAAATTACTGCAAAAATAAACGTTTTGAGTCCACAATTAGCCGGAAACAACCGCGCAGTGGGCTACATTGCTGCATGTATCATTAGGTTAATTCTCAAGCCTGTTGCTCAAGACGCGTGTGACTTGTCAACTGAGTTATGACAGTTTATGAGAAGGTGATTTGCCACTTTTCAAGGGAATGTGGAGTAGTACTAGGGCTCAAAACGAATTTTAAAAATACGAGGTACGTCCAGAAAGTAAGTTATGTTTGGTAATAAAATTAAATTATGTACAGATACAGAAAAATTATTTATTGCACAAAACTCTACAACTCTTAAACTACTTTTCCACATAACTGCCGAAATTTTGCAGGCATTTGTCATAGCAAGGCACAAGTTTTTGTATACCTTCTTCATAGAAGTTTGCCGACCCTGTCTTCAACCAGCTGGAAACATTTTCTTTCAGCTCTTCGTCATTGTTGAAGTGTTGATCACCAAGGAAAGATTTGAGATGCAAAAAACAGATGAAAGTCGCTAGGAGCGAGGTCAGGGCTGTACGGGGGGTGGTCAAACACGTCCCAGCCAAATCACTGTAGGATGTTTATCGTAGCATTTGCAGTGTGTGGTCGTGCGTTGTCGTGAAGAAACACAACACCTTTTGACAGCATTCCTCGGCGCTTATTCTGTATTGCGTGGCTCAATTTCTTAAGTGTCTCGCAATAAACATCTGCTTTCATTGTTTGACCACGCGGTAAGAAATCAATGAGTAAGATGCCTTTCCTGTCCCAGAATACTATGTACATCATTTTCCGAGGTGTCAAGATTTGTTTCGCTTTAACATTTGCTGGGGATGAGGTGTGCCTCCATACAATTGATTGACGCTTACTTTCAGGGGTATCGTAAGAAACCCAAGTTTCATCTCTTGTGACTATCTGTGTCAGAAATTCTTCGCCGCCTTCATCATAACGGGTCAAAAACTGATGTGCACTACCCATCCGTTTTGTTTTGAGTTGCTCAGTAACAATCTTTGGCACCCAACGTGAGCAAAGTTTACGAAATTTCAGTTTTTCGGTAACAATTTCATGAACTAGTGATCATGAGATTTGGAGAAATTCCTTAGCGAGAGCACTAATTGTAAACTTGTGGTTTTCCTGGATCTTGTCATCAATCACGTGAACCAGTTCTTCTGTAACCAAAGATGGACGACCACTTCGTTCTTCATCAAGCACTTCCCTACGTCCTTCATTGAACTGTCGGACCCATCTTCTCACTATTGTATCACTCATTGCATTTTGTCCGTAAATATCGCAAATTTGTCGATAAATTTCATTGGGTTTCACTTTCCTAGCATTCAGAAAAAAGAATCACAGATATGATTTCATAAGCGGCGGGATTTTAAATCAACACCGATATTGTAAACAAGCACAACAAAGCGTACGTGGCTGACAGCGATCTCACAATGGCATACGTTTCTTCTCCTTAACACAGAGCGTCTACCGCGCATTTGCGGAACTGTGATCGCAGCGCTGCAGCGGAGATAAATTGAAACAGAACTTACTTTCTGGATGCCCCTTGTAAATATGTTTTCCAGTGTTCTTTCAGTGTTTTCCAGTCTGCTCTTTAAAATTGAATATTAATTATAAATATATGACTATAAGCACATTATATACTGGTCGCCAAACTAGAATGTGATTGACAGTTAGTAACCGCATGGAATAACGATGTAAATAAATGGGAGGGGATGAGTACGTCATAACGGTTGCCATAGTAACGAATAAAATGACCAATTAGAGTCGAGACGTTTGCATGTCAACGTTAGGCGCTAAACCTTGGTTGCCGTTATTCTAACACGTGCTCAGCTTGATTTGCGGGCAAGCGAGTTACGCAAACGCTGCAGTAAATACAATACCTAGGTTTTTATTTCTCTTCTGATAACGCTGCATAAACAGAATGCCCTCACAGTTAGAGATCCTGTACTGGCAAGTTACTTTGCATTTTATTTGTGGCAATTCGCCTTGGTTTACGTGTGTGTGAGTTCGTGTATCTGTGCGCGTGTTGTGATCATTTGCAATTGTATTTAATGAATGTTTAATTATGTCTAAGTATAGTGACAAGCGAAAATCTGAACGTTCTCGGGAACCAAATAAAACTGTATTTGGTAAAGATATTCCAAATAAAGGACATACAGGGAAATAATATGCTCTATGAGAGAGTACTTCGATGAGAAATTGAAAGGGGAGTCTAGTATTCCATTCTCTAAGGTGCTTGATAGGACTTCACGTGCTGTAGGTATCAGTAAGGGCATTAAGGTTAAGATTGGGAAAGAAAAATATTTTAAAGAAGAAAGTTAGACATTGGGGTACAAATTAGAAACTCCCGGGAAAAATTATGTAAGCGGCATTTCCCCACTTCAATAAGCATCAAAATGTCACAGGTATGCTTCTTTTGTTATGATGATCTTTACATTGATGTGTTCTTGCATGTTCTAGCGTTTGCATGCAGATCCACGACTGTACGATTGTCTTTGTGTATAGTATTTTAAATAAATAATAACAATAATAATAAAATACCCATTGCAGTCCTAACTGAATCACTTTCGCACGCATAGTGCTATCGCGCTCTCCACGTGGCAGCAATAAGCGGCAACGTCGCCTCTCTCTCCATACGAAATGTCAATCACTTTCTAGATTGGCGACCAGTTATAATTGTAGTTAATTCTCAATAAAAATCTGCACATGCGTATTCTAATTCAGACCATTATGATTCAACAATTATAGAGCAAAAAGACATTAAGTTGCAGAATTTTGAGAACCAATTCCCGAAATTTTATATTTTTTCTAGTTAAGGGATATTTTCTTAGTTCTTAATAGTCATGAAACCTTCACAAACAAAGTATTTATGTTGCATTGTTGCAAACTCTGATACTGTTCTTTCTAGTTTTTATTAAAATATTTCCTACTATATATAAGAATTATTGAAATGTAAGGAAACATATGTAATTAAACAGAATCATGTCCTTTATGTCATGAAATAAAACACATAAAAGAAACTGATAGCACCACTATGAACACACATTGTCTATAAAGCACTATAAACAATCATATGTGTAGCTTTAGTGGTTTTTGAGAAAAACTATTTCGTACTACACATGATTTTGATTTAGGAATAGGACACTTAATATACCCTTAAGAACAAAATTATTTTGCGTGTTGGTGATAAGGTACTTTTTATGATTGGATATACATTACATCATCCTATTTTTGATCAACCTACTGCCTACTTAGAGTAAGCCTCTTTAAAAGATTTCTTAATTCAAAGCATTCATAAATTCTGGAAGTGGAGGAGCTACGCTGCTCTAATTGCAAGAATAAATCCGAGCATATATACATTTTGTTTTACACTAAAAGTTCAACAAAGTCGTGTACTGAAGAAAAAGTGGATGAAATGGAGCCTAGATGCAAGACGCACAAAAATGTCATAATGTTCAGGTAACGCAGGTGTGTCACTATGATGTGTTTACTTGAAGTTTGAAGGTTGAATGCGGTGACTGTCAAGCGGTCCAGTCTAACTCTAAACTCGTCAAATTTATAGCCAATGCATAAAAGGAATGGAGTTTTTTTATCTTGTTAATTTTGCAACATCTGTTGCTGTCATATACTTATGCTGATTGTAGATTAACTGTCTTGGATGCATTGGCAATGCTGTTAATGCAGAACTTGTTTTTAAATAACCGTTCACACAACTCTCTCTCTCTCTCTCTCTCTCTCTCTCTCTCTCTCTCTCTCTCTCTCTCTCTCTCTCTCTCTCACACACACACACACACACACACCACTACTTAGGGTGGGGACTATTCATTAGGATAGTGTACCAGACAGGAATAGTGGAAATAATAAATGTATTTCAGTTGCTAATGTTTCTCTCTGAAGAAACTAAACAAAAGTGTTGTCTGGAATTTTAAAATAAATGTGTTTAAATATTTATCATAATACAACATATATTACTTTGTTAGTATTAAACATATTAACTTAGATTAATCAAGAAAAGTTTAACTTTATAGATTTTACAAGTTTTGAGAAAAAGACACATTATATTTATAAAAATATTTTAAGTGCTAGAACGTCAACTTAAAGATATTATCTCAATTAATAATAACTAAACACTAGTAGCACAACTTCACTTATCTTATTTAAATCCTGGGACCGGTTTCAAAGCAAACATCTGCTTTATCCTCAGCCACTCAGCTTGACACTCACCCACTTACTGACTGACTGACCTTGAGGGTGAGTGTCAAGCTGAGTGGCTGAGGATAAAGCAGATGTTTGCTTTGAAACCGGTCCCAGGATTTAAATAAGATAAGTGAAGTTGTGTTACTAGTGTTTAGTTATTATTAATAACCTAGTTTACTTCACTGTCAGCAGCTTCAGTTTTTTATATAAATATTATCTCAATTTGATAGTTTTTACCTCCGAATGAGATTGGACCAAATAGAAACTTTACCTCCACAATGTTTTAAAATGCATAATGTACATTGATAGTTTAAAAAACGGGTAGGAGTAGAATTGCAAATTATCTTTAAGATGTGCATCCTATTAAAATAATGCCCTATAGGTTAAGTTTTCCATAAATTTGCCTTCTTAAATTTTACTCACTTATTAATTAAAGTGCTACGTTACTACTGAGTGCTAAAATTACTAATGGAAAACATATTTATAAATGGTTTATAAAGTAGGGAATTTGATTTAAATTTGAATATCTTTATTATTTAAATGAAAAACAAAGATACTATACCAAAATGATTTTACGTCGTATAATGAAATTTTAAACTGTAGTCCAAATTAATACCAATGACATTTACTATAACCATATTGTATCTTGCCAGTTTTTCCTTAAGCTTTTGCCTTGATCATCTTTCTAATGCCCCCTCTCGCACATTATATTCTTTTATACCTATATTTTGTTTGCTTTTTGTGTTTTTGTGGCCTCCTTTAAAGCTGGTTTCACGAAACATTTCTGGTCTTAGGCAGATATAATTTAAAAGTGTAAAATCTAATTTTCATGGATTTTTGCATTACATTTGTAGTTATGCTTTTAACCTTTGAATGAATTTGACTGAAATGTTTATGAGATGTCTAAGTATTTTGAAGATGCTATAGTTTCTCTGTTTGTGTTTAAGCGTATATTGGTAAATTAGAATGTGAGAAAGATTTATCTGAGCTTTAAAGGAAAACAAATTATATTCACTTATTATTCTTTACGCTAAACAGCGTTAAGATCCACAATTCTCATAATTCAGAAAAAATCATAATTGGGGCAACTAAGCCAATTCTTCTACGGGTAACAACTTTTACCCAATTTGACACTTAAACTATAAATATAAACTAAAAACTATAATTTTAAAATTATTTAAAATTTCTTATAAATACGTTGGTCAAATGTTTTCAAACCTTCAAGCACAAAGACAATCACTAAGCACAAGATCACGAAAGCAAATAATCCAAAGTACCATTATCTTATCCTGTAAATGAAAATCGTGATATGGATTTAATTCAAAGATACGAAATACGCATTTATTTTCAAAGCATTCCTTTGAAACTTATTATCTTGAATGATTGGATATTGCACATTGTCTTTAAAAACTAAAACCATAAATAACTTCTGAATGAGTATTTGAAACGACTTTAAAATACGGAGTGCAAGTGCACGGAGGTTTAAACAGAAAGAAAGCAGTAATAGCACAGATGCTAGAAGGTGTCACAGAGTGAACGACTGACTTACTTGATTGAGAAGGTTGGGACCTCCGCCGTTGTCGTTGATCCGAAACACGAAAGGACCCTCGTCGAGCGCCATACCTGCAAAACGTGCAGGTGTTTTACATCGTGCAGTAGATCCGTACAGACTAACCATGTGAGCGCAGCGGGCTTGTGTTATATTGTCTTTCTTCAATCATTCTAACCTCCTTCCCCCTCCCGCTCTTCTCCTCACCCTCCCACCATAACCTGATGTCTACCACACGCAAACGTTATTATGCAGGAAAGACGTACGGGGGTAACCTACCCTTTGACAAAATTAACGTAAATTACATAAATTGCTCTAGTTTCTTCCTTGCTACGTGCTCGCGCCAAAATATTTATGGATGCAGTTTTCGAGAATATCTTTCTTCTCTCGTACTAGAACTTGTAAAACTCTGCAACCATTAAAGTCTAATAGTTACGTGACATTCAAAGATGACTTAAATATTTCTGGAAAGTCGAGGTCCTATTAGGTATTAAACTTCAGAACCATGTATCACAAAAGTTTTCTTGCTTAACTCAAACACAAAAAAGCAATTTATATATAACATTACAAGACAATTCCCAGCTTGTGGGTATATATCTTAATATAATTCCTTACAATTTCGTTCCTTTCTTTTTTGGTGCTCATAATGTCCCTCATAGGAAAACTTAATTCTAAAATAGGAATTCACATTCAGCATCCAGTTATGCAAAATAGTTTATATCTAAACTTCTATAAGCTTTGTGCTTTTGCGTTAAGATTTACGAGTATAATAACTTGGATCAACAAAGTAAATAAATCACTATTTTTACCAGTTTTACAGTTATAAAAGCATTTTAACATTAATACACCTCAAAAGTTTTTTAGACTTACACATATCGATTCCTTTGCACCCAACGTCACTGCCGGCCTCTCAAATGCTGCCATAAGATGTTGCAAAAGTTCTATTTGTAAATAAACAACTGCAGCGTATTTATGGAATCTATGCATCTAAATGGATACAATTGTGGTCATTACATTTGAGAAACAATTATAATGCTCATAAAATTACACTAGGTCTTCCTATTTAAAATTTTCTTTGCTTGCAATTTTTAAATAGATATCAGAATTTGAATTCAGTAAATAAAGATAGTTCATTCCTTTAGGGTGCTAATGACATTGCAGTTGAGTATCCTTAAACGCATACCTGTTTCTTTGATCTTGTTAATAGTGCATCTCAGATTATAGTAAATATTTACTATATGACAAAATAGTGTAATATTGGCTTTCTAACTTAATATACGAGGACTGTTCAATAAAGTATGATCACAAATCTTTTTGACAACGTACCTTTACTTACCCTCATAATTTTGATGGTCCTTCTCAAAATAGTCTCCCCTGAATGCGGTGCACTTGGCCCAGCATTTCTGCAGATTTTCAAAGACATGCAGGAAACTATTTTTGAGAGATCCTTCAAAATCGCCTCCGCAGCCTTCACCACTGCTTCTGATGATGGATAATGCCGCCCACGAAGGCGTTTCTTCAAGTTAGGGAATAGAGAAAAGTCGCAGGGGGCTAAATCCGGACTATAGGAAGGGCGAGGGATGCACTTCACGTTGATTTTTGCAAGATATTCAGCAACAACATTGGCAATATGCGGCCGCGCATAATCGTGGTGCAGCATCCAGCCTGCTTCATGGAAATGTGGTGTTTTGCGCCTGATATGGACTTGCAATGTTTTCAGGATATCCCTGTAGTATTGTCCAGTTACTGATGTGTGTGCAGGTACAACATGCTGATAAACCATTCCATGAATATCAAAGAATGAGATGACCATATATTTCCCATCAGAAGCAACCCCTTTTGATATTTTGGGGGTTGGTGATGAAGGAGATTTCCACACTGAGCTTTGCTGCTTGCTCTCAGGATAAAAATGATGTAGCCAAGTTTCATCAGCAGTGATTATGTATGAAAGAAACTCCGGATCTTCCTCTAACATCAACTTTAACTGCATGTTACCTCCATTGCAGCGGTAGGCGATACTGAACATGTCTGAACTTGCCTGGTTCTCACAGGCGAGAACTAGGAGTACCAACAATGAAACTAATACGGCGTGTTTGTTTCACATTAAGCTAACAGAATATAATAAGATTGAATTTTAGTGCGAAAAATTATGACCGTAAAAAAATTATTATCATTTTTTATTGAACATCCCTCGTGATTTGGGGCGGCCTGTTAGACTACCCCTGCGTGTTATTGTTCTCTAACCTTCTCTTAACACTGATCATTAAAGCAGTTTAATGCTGATCGATCAATAAAAAAGCTAAACACATATTCCTTACTCGGAAATAGATTTAACTCTTTCAAGAGCAGGGAACTGAATTTGAAGCCAAAATATATGCTTGCAAACTCTTAGACTTTTCGCAGCGGATTTTGTATATGTCAGGTGATTCAATTTATATTGCATATCTAGAAGTTTCACAATATTTTCTTTTTACAGGTAATTCTAGAAACACAAAGCCACTGAGTGATAGTACAACCTAATAAAGTATGTTCCAGCACATGCTCTACTTGGTGATCACTAGACTATGGTACCCGATACTCAATTTTTGTCAACACATTGAAGAAAATATTTCTTTAAAACTTGTCTTAGAAAAACTCCTGAAACATTGTAGGGTAAATATACATTTGTGGTTTCGCCTTTATGGCTATTGGAATGTCCAACGCAAGGTTTAAATGGCTGTACAGAGTGCGCTTAAGTAGCGTCTGAATTTTTAAAACTTGATTTTTTGTAATCATAGCTTTTAGTTTCTGACATTTTAAAATTCTCCTAACTGTGGCAGTTTTGAATTGATATCCAATTTTTAATATGCATTCTTTGGAGAATGGTATCGAGCTTTAAACAGCAAAACCTTAATATGAAGTATCATTTTGTAGTTACAATTTTAATAGCGCAATATATGAGTGATATTTTACACTTAAAGGGCGAGTTTTTAAAATGTTAGAAATATTATATAGCCTGTAGTTGTCAGTCTTTTCAATGGTTAAAGAGTTGTCATAATCGATTAAGTAGTTTTTGAGATTACCTTAATTGCCTTTATATTCCCGAGCTTCATCGTATAGGTATGTTGTGTTCAGTGTTTCTGTAGTATGGGAAAATGATATAGCTTTTATGTTATTAAATTATCTATGGAACCAAAAAGAAGGAACCAAGATGTAAAATGTTATTATATTTGTGATTATACCAGGTTGCCACACAAGGGGTCCTTCTTTGAAGTTAGTTGCTCCCGGATAACGTGGACGCCGAAAGGTTTGCCTAAGCATGTCAGTAAAGGGGACGTGATACCAACAGAAAAAAGATCTAGCTAAACGTAAGGCCAGAGCTGGAAAACGAATGTCTAACTAATGTAACTGGTTCCATAGCTCGTCGTCTGAGTACTTTCTCACTGCGGCGACGTACCGGGTTCGATTCCTGGTCTCGGGAAAGATTTCTGTGTAGGAGAATGATTTGTCTCTCAACAAAAGAATACGTACAAGGACCAAAGCATATTAATTTTATCTGTATTAATCATTAAAAAAATCTATAAAAATTCACAGAAAATTTATAAACAACATATAATGCAACAATTTGTACTTCACAATTAGCAATATTAAAAAAGTGATATATGACACACTGCACCTGGAAAGATCTCTCGGTTCTTAAACGCATCTCTGTACGTCTAAAACCACCTGTAGAAGTAGATATCTCCTTGGGAGACATTGCGAATACAGCCTTCGAGCCCCAGATGCATTGTGATGCGCCTCTCCATTGGTCATCATATCTGTGTACTCTTCGCTTAAGTACATTGCACTTGCTACCTGTTTGACTGTATGACCTGACCTGAACTACAAAAAGATTCTGGTCCTCGTAGCCGTGGTCGCTAGTGTGCATATCTCTAGCATCCATTGCGTAGAGAGTCGCGGGTTCGAGTGCCGTCTTGGGCATGGGTATTTATGTGCATAGTGCATATGTGTCAATACATGTAAAACAAACGGAAACAATAAAGAAATAGTAAACAAGGAAAAGATGTGTGTATGTATGTGTGTTATATAAAGAGACGGCCACGCGACCTTATCAGAGCGAAACCAGGAGGAAAATTAAGCAGATGGCAGCACCGCTCAGTAAAGTGTCGTATGTACGTGCAGAGACGAGGCAAAACTTCTTGCACTAACATATGTGGGAAACATAAAACTACAAAGGACGGCTTGCGTGGAATATCATATATGTGATATATACCTATATATACACCATTACTTGACCATACCAACGAACGATTATTCCACTGCTAAAGGGTTCTTAGAGCAATGCAGAAGATAGATAAAAGAAGTCAGGCTTTTCGTCGATATTTCACATTCTTTCACATAAATATTAGATAATTTCTTGAAGCAGGAATGTAAGAATTTGCAATTATAAGGATAAAAGGAGCGAAGTCACCATAAAAGGTCTTTGAGATCATTGTGCAATAATTAAATACGGGACGAGAGAAGATTTATCATTCGAGTTTAGAAATCTAAATGTGTAACATCGAATAAGCCAGTGATTGTAAATATGTATATTTGGTCTCCGAATAAACAGGATGTCACAACATGCACTGTATTCATATAATGCCTCAAAAACATATATCTACATTAGTGAACGGATTAGAATCCCTGCGTATAATTTATAAAAATAGCTATACCTCATAGTTATATGAGACACACACACCACTAGGTTACATCAGTAATTGCCGATGTTAGGTTGGCATTTACGGCAAAGCTTAATGAAACAGGTGTCTGGTATTAGTTTAGTTTATTTATTAATTTATTTGTCGTAAAGGACCTTTATAAATATTAATGATTTTAACAACTGCAATTCAGAATTCTAAACCTTAAGCTGACAGCTGTTGACAGAGCAGTGCCTTGTAGCCCACCTGGACGCGGGTGTGTATGCACTCTAAGTGAATGAAGACTCTTTGCGTGTTTTATTATGAAGAAAATATTTGTAATGGAGGAAGTGTAGTATACAACTAGACAGCAATATCTCATCGTACTTATATCACAAAGGTTCAATGCGGAAGCCGCTTATCACGCGACATGCAAGGGTAATCTCAAAAGCAAGGTTTCCCTTTTTAATATAAACAAATGTTTATCTTCAATAAGTAGCACGTGATTTTGAATGTTGAACATTCTTCTGCTTTTCTACACAATCACTATTTGGATCGAGCGTTTTTATAAGTGCTGTGGCAGTATTTGTATTGCCCATGTCATACCACGTCACCACCAACCTAGTGAGGAAAGGTTAGATCTCTTATTCCATCACATTTTCACTTTCTGAAAGGACTTCCAGCCAAATGTTCTTTCGCTTCGGGAAACAAGTGGTAGTCCCTGTGTGCTAAGTTTGGATTATAGTTCGATGGGTAACATTCCTATTCAAACTGTTGCCAAATATCCATGGTTTAAATGGAGCTGTGGGTGTGAGCGTTGTAGTGGAGAAGGCTTATGCCCTGGCGTAATATTCCTCTTCTCTGATGCTGAACTTTCTCAATGTTTCGCTATAACGTTAGGATTTTTTGTAGTTCCAGAAACTAAGAAGTTGACCAAAATATCTCCTTTCGATCCCAAAACATAGTTACCATGGCTGTACTGATATATTATGTGCTTTTGTATTTTTGTGGCTTCCGTGAACAGGAATGCCGCCACTTATATAATTTTGTTTGGTTTCAGGTGTGTAGTGGAAAATAAGTTTTATTACCCGTGAAAATCGAATTAAAATTTGTCATTTTCAACTTCATGGTGCTGAAGAAACTGGGACAACTCGACGCCGTTTGTGGTCCTTTGTAAATATTCGTGAGATCCATCTTAAGCACACCTTTCAAAATTCAGGAGTTTAATCAAAGTCCCATGATTGGTGCTTCAAGGTACCTCAGAAATAAGAACACAAAGCTCATTGAGAGTGATCATAATTTCTTCTTCATGACAAAGTATTGGCCTTGTAGACCTGAAGCAAGGCTAAGAAATTGGTCATTCCATCTTCTCCGTTACCTTCCAATATTTCCCCGTCCTGATGGTTTGCTAAAGAAAGCTTGTCGTGGTATCTCAAAGGGGATATCCTCATAACATGATCATCCCATTCCTGATACCTTTGAATCTTCCATGAGTTGCGCTCTTATGTCTATATTTATCATTCTATATAATCTTGTTACTTCCAAGAGTGGCTGTAAGAATCCCATTTGGGCTGTTTCAAATTTAATTTTTTCTCTAGACTGTAGGACACATATTTCGCAAGATTACTTTAGTGCAAGTTTTGACACTACTGTTAGTCTTCGTTTTATTTCTCATCTCATACTATTACCGAAGTTTCTTTTTATATGTGTATTTAATTTGTTTTAGGTTTCTATATTTTCCTCAATATCTGCTTTTGTGTTCCAAATGACGTTTTAGAACCTAAATATTTGATTGTTGATACTTTTTCGATAATACCTTACTTGATCATACTTTTTATTCTTTTTGTTCTCTTCCCATTTAATTGCTTTATTTAATTCTATTTTTTCTCAGCTGGCTAATACCTGGCCGTTTGCAAATATTACAGAGTTTGTATTAATATGCTTCAAAATTATTCCTTTGGGTTTGGATTTATATTTTATCATACACTCTTCAGTTATTTTTTTAAACATAAATCAACTAATATTGGTGACATATCCCTGCATTAATCCCTTAACTAGAGCGCTATAGTTAATTATTATTGTTTTATTAAGTAATGATGTAACCGAATTAATCAAAATAGCTGGTATTTTGCATTTTTCCATTACTTTCCATAACTTATATTGTTGCACTCTGTCATAGTCTAAAAAGTAAACAGTTCTGTAAGTTTTATTCTAATCTTTTTCTTAAAATGGCATCGATATAAGATTTTCCCTTCCTGAGACCATTTTCTTTTTCTCCTATAGACTTCTCAGCAATGGCATATAGTTTCCTTTTTAGGACTGTTGAGCATAATTTATATGCCATTATCAGTAAGGTAATGCATCTTTAATTTTCAATTTCATTTCCGCTATTCTTCGGGTATTTTCCCTTCCTTAAAAATTAAATTGAAGATTTTTAGTAGCCTATACTTAAGCTTATTCCTTCCTACTTTCATTATTCTATGTTTTTATTATTGAAACCTTGGGATTTGCTATTTGTTGCTTCTTTCAGAACCTCTTCTAGTTCTTCCATTGCTATTTTGTTTTGTTCATCCATATCTGTAGTAACATTTGCAGTTGTTACCTCTTCCTCATCGTAATATTAGGTTGTACCTAATTAGCGTAATGTTTCCAGTATTGATGTTATTAATTTAATTCTGGCATAGCCATTTTCCTCGTCTCTGAGATTTTTAAACATCTTGAGCCCAAATAAATTAGCACCCGTAACATCACGTTCTATTCGACTTTCAAACTGGTCCCAATTTTCCCTTTTATTCTGTCTTGTTAGTATTTTTAGGGCAGATATCTGTATCTTATAATTTATATAAATTAAATCTTAACAGTCTATTCGGAGAAAACAGTATGGATCCATCTTCTTAACTCGCCAGTGTGTTCGGAAGAAAATAGTGTGAGCCAACTTAGATTAACACTGTACGTAATATTAGAGACTGAATATATGAAACGAAGAAATTAAATCTAAAGATAATGAGCTATGCTCGTAAATTTCGAAGAACAGTAAAACATTACACTTTGCGGGGAGTTGTTTTAAAATATCCTACAATAAATATGCAGATATGCTTCTCTTGTAACTATGCAGTAGACTATACACCCTAGAACACCAAACAGAATGGCTTAACTTTTAAAGTATGATTGCTCTCTCTTATAGAATTTGGCTGATAGTTCTCAAATAAAAGGCTTTAAAGTTCCATTGGTTATAGCATCATTGTTTACGGTCCATCGTAGCCTAGCAATGCAGTTCTTCTTCACACACATAGAGCCTAAACCCAACTCTCATGAATGATATAAACAGCATGTTTTGGTGTCTGAGGCATTTTTACATTTATGAAGCAAGGTTACTTGAAGAAGGTTATTGGACAGAAGTGAATTTACTTTGGCCTGTGTATGAATTATTTTGTGGGGATTCGTTTCTGTAGTTAAGGTAATAGCACCATGGATGACTGTTTTTAATAAAGTTTTATTTTGCGTTGTTGTACTGGCGAACGAAACGAAATGGCAAATAGGCAATAAAAATATTATTACCAATAAAAAAGCTTGTCTTGTGAAACATCTTTACTTTATGTTCTATCTTTGCCGCCAAAAATGGCCTTATCGACCTTTAGTAAACGCTGCCTATGGCACAATATATCATCTGCGGTACCAGCAATAAAGCAACGCCTGTTGCACAGGATCCCAGGACAACCAGGTCAACTACTAAACAAAAAATAGTTCTTTTTATTCTTGATACTCTCATATCACAGACAGATGGGCAGATGGCCTGATTGGATTGTATGAAAATACCAAAAAACAACTTTAACAAAACTTATTTTTATCCATGTGTTTTAAGCACGAGTACTTGGTTCTGAATTATTTTAATGCATTTCAGACTAGATTTGTGTAAAAGAAGTAATTATTGTGCCCTGGAGTGCATTCTCCAAGGATGCTACTTGAAGATTTTCAAGAAAACTTCCCTCTCCAAAATATCCTTTACGTAGAATATTTATAGACAATTTTGATTTTCTCACAAAGAGCTATAACAGTTTTGATTAAAATGCGCTATGCTTTAAATATTTTTATGAAAAAAATCTTGAATTTTCTGAGAATATCCTTAGATGCCCTCTTCATTGTGCACGTTTTTCGTCTAATTGCTAAACCGTAATAAACTGAAAAATATTATCACACCACGAAATATGTAGATCTCGTTTAAGTACACGATTTATATCGAATACTTTTTTGTAGAATGAATCATTTCGGAAATATTCTTGATATTTATTTAGATTTCTCAATACTTAGTTTTCTCAACAGAAAACTTCTTACTCGTTTCTTTATGACCTGGTAATTAGGGATGGGTCAATAACAGTTTTTCTCAATACTCGACATAGATACACGACATTTTCCACGATACCCCATACTTCGATACTCGAGACCATCATTTCCACTTCTAGCTTCAATACAAAATAAAATGTTGGGAGAACTGTGTAATGTCAATAGAACTACATAGGTGCACGTATTTAACGAGGCAAAAGTTAAAACCGTCAGTGTTCTTATTTTTAAACTCACATTAAACATTTAACCCATTGCTGCACGAATTATTTTGCTACTTATGCCGGTCTTGCTGTACTTGCTAAACCGGTTCTCATGCCGCTTTCTGCGGTGCCTCAAAGTAATCGATTCGAATAGTCATGATCGTTAAATTCATACGTTTGGACTGGCCATCCATTCAGAGCTAAACGTCGTGAATTCGAATCTCGGCAACTGCAGTCAAATGTTTCTGTGATAAAGGACGGGGAGGGTCCACGTAAAATAATCGGTGTAATGGCAAGCTTGGATGTTGACGGGGTATCATTAGACTGCAGATGCTTGGATTTTGCCTTTTTATACTAAAATGCTACAATTTATTTGTAAAAATAATATAATATTTACAATTCAAAGGTCTTAAAATTTTGTGTGTATAATTGACAAGGGCCAGTACAGTATTATAATGACAAAAGAACCGCACTAAAACATTATTCAAGAGGAATACAGCCTTATGTTGCCTCAAAGAACCACCATGCTTTAAAGGGTTAAAATCAAAATATTCCACTTTTCTAAGTTTTTGTTCAAAAATACTAGTATTATTTTCACCCTTTCGGGATCAAGTCTACTTCCTTTTCTGTCACATATTATTCCTTCTGTGCTAATTAGTGTTTCAGACTGTTTGAGGTGAAATACAAATATTTAGCTTTTTTTTACTTGGAAATTTTTAATCTGTTTTCCAGTAATCCAGTACACTAGAAAGAGGAAGTGAAAAATCGCCGTTGAGATATGCAAACTCAATTTCAATTTACAAAATGGATTCGAGTCAACGATCGACTATGTTTGCCACACGTGCAGTATTCAGAAAGAGTGCGCTTTCCCTCGTATTTGCTCCGTGTACATAATAGTAAATGTTCTGTTCTACTCAGTAAGCTCCATTTTTCTTTGAGATGATGTTATATTAACAAATGTAGTTGGCAATACTGTTTGACAGTAATTATAACCAGAGAACCAAATCAGGACGCAATGCGGATCTTTGGTGCTTACCATTGCTTACCATTTTTCCCCAGGAAAAAAGCAATAGGCGCGTAATCTTGATTCGGTATCACATCGACGGGCTGATCAGAGAAGGCTTCTCTCTGGTGTTCTGGTGAAACCGAGCTTAGATAAGGCTGCTATCTGGCAGGACTGAGAAGCACTTCTCAAACAGCAAGCATCTAGCCCATTTGTCCGACACTGCGCACCCCTAAACCTGCCTGAAATATGAAAGTGCAGGCGAAATTATAGAAAATGAGGGTAAAGAAATTCATGGTAGAAGAGAATCCACCATATCATCTTCTTTGCCAACCAGAGAAAACCACAAAAAATCCATGTTCAGAGGATGCGGTTCCAAGAGTTGAATCCAAGACTTGGCGAATGTGAGCCTCGCTTGTTACCATGGAACCATTTCACTTGGTTGGCAACATTGCTTATTAGCTCATCAAGCACAAATTCTGCGCTGTTCTTCATGTTATCATGATTTCCACAATGTTTATAAACTATCTTAATCCAAATATTTCACTTAATATGAAATTGTAAATTACAAAACAAAGAATTTTCGAAGGCATTTCGTCTTAACAAGATTAGTAATTCTGAATACACGTTCATTAAGCTTCGTAAAGGAGCTAAAATTCGTAATTAATAGCTAATTTTGGTAGTTGTGTCGTGTATAATAATGGAAGTGTATCTACATGACTATACTATGATCGACAGTAAATGCAAATGTTCAGGGGCCCCGCCAGAAATGTGCTAATGCCAGCTTAAGTAAGCAATGATTATAACTCTGTCATCCAAATGCATAACTAGATGGTTCCCATGTTCTTTCTTGCATTTAATTTTTGAAAATACGTAAAGCACAGTTACACAATTACTGCGTTACATGGAGTATCATAATCGGTGTGAGAGATGCTATATGCAGAATGTGTGTCCACGGAAGTAGCATCCAACAACAACATGGAGTACTAACTGTGGAAAATCAAAGTATTGCCCAATAAGTGGCACAAGGTATCTACATTGTAAATAATAGCTCACTTTTAAGAGCTACATTATTATTTAGTTCTAAGAATCAGACGTTAATAAACACTATTTGCCCAAAATAATTGTGTAGACTTACCAAACACTCCTCTTCATTTTTTCCTTTTCTTAGAAACTCTGCTCCAAAATGATTTAGATTAATTAAAATTTAAAAGAGGAAAAATACGCGTTCACTAATTTATAGATGCCATACTGTTAATCTAGCCCATTGTAAGGTTATGAAATGTGTTGGATCAACACCTCCAAAAGGAGGTGTTGGTTGGAATCGATCAATGCCTTCTAGATAAACAAAGGGATGCAATGTTTAGCATCATGGGTGCATGACCTTCCGTGTTTTGATCCATAAAATATTTTCAGATGAAATCATAACAAATCAAGGTGGCGAACAAGAGTGTAGTATATCATTCACTTTATTTTATATATTAACGATGAAATTATATTTGGAAAACAAATGAAATTCAACAATACTTTAAATTCTTTACAGTAACCTAATGATCAACCAGAATTCCAAGAAACATAATATACTCTGTGAATATCGTTGTGTAGATCAAGTCAAAATGCGATGCTTTATAGTTTAACTTTATCGAGAAATAAAACGAAGTTAATTACGCTTTAATATGCGAGATCGAAGTTATTATTAAGTTGGAAATTAATTATTGGATAGCGTATTCTACTTGAATTATATAAGATTAGTTTCAAATTTGAGAAAGACATTGAGATGAAAGTTAATACATTTGAAACCATTTGTGTAATAAAGAGCTTTGGTTAGAAAATCTGATGTTGCACTCACATAATCTTCTCTACTCGCTTGTTTTTCTATTTCATATATATGGAGATTGACATTAGTAAAATACACCTTTTGACATTTCCTCAATGCTTTATTTTACGCATTTTCTTGCAGGTACAATGGAAACAGGAAAATTCAGTAAGATGAAGTAATTGCCAAATCTTTTAAGAACTGTTCGGTGTGTGATGACTTTGAAATTCCATTCTATTTACTGACTAGGAGGGAAGGAGATGAATAACAACTTCCCATTTAAGAAAAGTATAGCTATTGGAAAGTTCAAACTAAATAACAAAGAAGCCCGCCTCGGTAGCGTAGATGGTAGCGTGTCTGCCTCACGTTAAAGCGGTTCCGAGTTCGAATCTCGGTTGGGGTGGGTTACCTGGATAAGGCTTTTTCCGGGGTATTCCCTTACCCTTCAAGACGAATGTCGGGTAACTCAAAGCTTCATGGACCCTGGGCTTATTTGAGCATCATTTCACCCAATTCATTCACCTTCCGATATGACTTAACATTGCAGGACGTAAATTAAAAAAAAATAACAAAGAAGATTTCAGAAATTATTAACTCTGCCCCCCCCCCCCGCAAAAATACCTATTTAACATAAATTGTACGATATAACTACACATTTTGTGTCAGAGTTTGTTTATATCTTATAGTTTATCGGTTATGAAAAAGATATCCAGAATTAAGAGCACTTCAGAGGCTATCCCCAGGAAATTCAAGATACATACTTCATTTGACATACCTCAACTGGGTCGTAATTTAATCAAAACAGTTGAAGCTCTTTTTTGAGAAAAAAATGGAATATGTTCAGTGTGAGAGGCAGTTTGGGGTAAGGAGGGTTCTTTCTAAAAAAACCATTCTTGGAACATGCTGAAAATAAATATCAAGTTTTTATTTAGCCGCCTTTTCGTTTTTGAATTAGGCTGTTTGCGGACAAAACAAATGCACACAAATATGCGCACAAGCACACATGTACACACATACACATACAAGGGGCTCAAAGCATATGATTTCTGCGAAAATTCGATTTAGAATTTTTTGGATGAAGTTAAGTACATAGTAGAAGTACAAAAAGCTAAAACAGAAGCATGCATGAAATTCTCTAAGAATTGTGCCAATTGTATTTTATAGTGAAACGTGGGCAATAATAGAGAGATAGTATATATCCCGCGGAAACGAAATATATGAGATATGTGAGGGTCTAATAAATTAAGAATCGAAGTAATAAGATTTTAATACTTTCTTAGTCAAGAAAAGATTAACGATATGAAACAAACTGGTAAGATCACATCGACGAAATGACAGGTGATAAATTACCAGGAAAGGTAATGGATAAACCAACCCATTGTAAGAAAAGAAATTAGGTATACCTCGACGAAGGAAGTTTAACGGTGAAATTGTATCGCCTAATCCTTGAAGGGAGAAGAAGAACAACACCAACAGCAAAGCATTAATTTTAGCCGTGAAAGTTCATGTTATTTCTTTTAGCAACATGTGTGTTTCTTATATACGGCTTAGTATGGATAACATTTTATTTTTATAAAAAATAAAGGTTGTATTGATGTTTGACAGAACGTTTGTATAACAAGTGCATAACTTCTTTAGCGATTGCCAGTTCTCAGCTACTGTAATTATTCTATATTGTAAAGAGGGAATTTTATTTTGCGTACAGTGCTAGAATAAAAAGAGTTTATAAAAGTAAAATAAGACAGAGCCGCGAATGTTTAATTTAAAACAGTATACACAAATGTCCATGCTTTAGCACTTCTTTAGTAACTTTTAAAATAAAAGACAATCGAATATACTTATAATGAAACAATGAGTATGCGACTTTTCTGTAAAAATCTTTTTTAACTCATTTATTGATCGATCAGTGCATCTGTGCTCTACAGATAATTGATCATAGACATCATTTACATACGTTATACAATGAATAACAATGAAATGAGGAAAGCCTTATTGGGTCCCCCAGAAGTAGGCACATTATTGTTTTAATTATTACAGAAGATCTTGTTGTGAGAGCTGATCCGGTGGTAGACGACTCCTGATGCGGGTTGGGAAGCTGAATTTTCTGCCAAGGGAACAGTGAATGGCTCCTGAGACGTGTTTTAGGTTGCAGTAGAGCTTTTCGGCTTGTGAAGAAATTGTTAAATGGTGCTGATTCCAGTTTCTCTATGTAGTTGACTATTTCTGACAAACCACGGTGCATTTGTTGAAATTCGTAATACTTTGCTTTGAAATGTCTGGATACGTTTGATTTCGGAAGGACTGTGCCCTCCCCAGACTGGTCAGGCATTTAGTAGGAGTGGTCTTAATAAAGTCGTGTAGAGCAGTGTGCAGTCTTTGAATTTGAGTGAAGATATTTTGTTGAGAAGAGGGTAGAGCTTAACCAGTCTTGCTCGAGCTAGTTTGAATTTGTTACTTATGTGTTGTTTCTATGTGAATCGTCGATCCATGAGTACGCCGAGGTATTTAACTGTTTCAGTCTCAGTTTTCAAGGTTATAGGTTTCACTGGGAGTGTTACTGGTGGAGAATAGTCCGGTCTGCATAGTGTAAAGATCGTCGCTTCACATTTTTCCTGGTTGAGCGAAATACGCCAGTTATCAAGCCAGGGTATAATTAAGTTTTAGGCCTCTAGAAGATGATTTCTGGCAGTGTGGATATTGCGATGTGTTGCTAAGATTGCTGTATCATCCTCATACATAGCAATTTAAGCTGTAGGCGTTGCAGGATTTACAGAGGTGTACAAGTTGAATAGAACTGGTCCCAGGATAGATCCTTGAGGAACGCCTGCTGTTATAGGTTTGATGGAAGAGTGGCCACTACCTACGCGAAATGAGAATGTACGTTGTGATAGAAAAGAGTAAACTATTTTATAGAGGTTAAAATCTTTAAATTAGCCTTACATAAGAAAATCTGACCATTTTCCTTTGAATACGCTAAGTGAATGCATTATCATTAATATGCCAAATAATGTTATTAATAGAGAAAGTTATGTCTAGAAATTAGTCAACCAATATTTTATAAATAAACAACTGAGAAGATTACTTTCCTGGGTGAACTACGTGCAATTTCCGGTGATTGTGAGATAGCCCCGCTAAAAAGTTCTTACTCTCCACTGAGTCCCCCCCCCCCCAGGGGCCTACTTCGGTAGGTACGGGTTTGGCGCACCCGGGGTCCCGAGCCAACAGTCTCCCTCGTGTGGGCTCCTCTTCGTGGTTGAGGGAGACGGTCAACAGGCCCACCCACGTGTAGGTCGTGCGTGGAGACCCGTATCGGTGGAAAGGTGAAAAATAAAGGTGAAAAAGGTGAACGAAATTTTTAGTAGGTTTTGATTGATATTTTTTATGTACGTGTATTTTAATAGGTTTTGTTATACTTGTATAGTTTTTAGAAAGTTTTATATCTGGCTTTTGCCATGACTAGTTTTTTAAAGGGCGCTGATGATCGCCGTAGTTCAGCGCCCTTATATATATATCATCAACATCCACTGAGCTAACTTAATTAATAACCAGGGAAGAAGTACCCTAAACCACAACCCCATATCTAGTAGAAACGTAATAACAAATTACCTACTTCAACAGACAACTGCAGAAGACGAAGTCATTGCGGGGACTTCACAACGGTTATCCGCAGTCTTCATCTGCCTGAGTTCCGGGCGCTGACTGCCTCAAAATGGCTCACGAAAAGAGAACAGATTTGCAGTAGTTCCGTCCATGTATGTAATACGAGCACCTTTAATTGTAAGACTGAAAACGAAGTTCCAGTTCATAATGGCACCACTTGTAGTTTCACATTCAACATGGTCAACTTGAGGGATGTGCGATTGTAGTGAATATGTCATAACAATATAGTGTTTTAGTCAAATTTGTAAAAAGTATTTCAGACAAGTAAAAAATTGTTTCATTAAAAAATAGTTCCAGGAGTATTTCCAAAGATTTTTCTTGAAACTTTGTTGGAAAATACTGAAGTTCAATGCAAAACATTTATCCAACTGTTTACTTTAGAATTATGTTCAAACACACATCCGTTTCTTAAAAAAAAAGTTTAATTCCAAAACATTTTCAGCAAAATATTGACGTCGGTTTTTTGGGTAGAGAGCAATACTATCTATATAAATCAATCGGTCAGTACTAGAGAAAGTAAATAAATCGTATTCGAAAGTTCATAGATGCATTCTTAAATAAATGTCATCTGATGTTTACTGTAACATAGTAAACGTAAAATCTAAAGATTAATATGAATAAAACATCCGTATGTACATATAAAGAGAAATTTTCCTGTATTAAGTTCTGCTTGCTTTTAATTGTTTCCCAGCTACATAAGAAAAAGAAAAACATACCATACCAATACTTCAAAATCACTGTAGGTTAATCAAAATTATTATATGAGATATAATGCCTGTTAAGTGGGAAAAGCTTTCCGAAAACATTCGCCATGCCTCCTTAAGATACTTGAAATGTGAGAACATTTGGTATGTTCAGGGTTTACATTTTTCAATTATGGCGCTTGTATATTGACAGACGTATAGGAATGTTATATAAAAATTCCTTCTACCTTTAGTGTTTCTCTCAGATTCGAACCGTATATTTTTGATAAATCTAAATATAGAATTTTGTATAAGAATACAACACGCAAAGAAAACAAAACAAAAAATATTAGCTTCTTTCATCCTTTAGTGGTGGCAATGATAATGGCCATGACCTCGACATTGACGCCAAACTAAATACTGCATAACTAAAATTACATATCTGTAAAGTAAAAGTTGTAGCTCTTTGCGTGTCTCTGCCATGAATTTAATTAACATGAATGCATATACTTCACGATTTTAATCTCCTTTTGCTTTGTTTTGCTTTTAAGTTTCCAAATGGCGTGGAATATTGTACCATAAAACACGTTTAAGTATGAGGCAAGGGTTAAGCGCTTAATTTAAATGTATCCTGCTGCAGTACATTAGCACATGCAATGAAACAAAGTAAAAGAGCAGAAGAAATAGATACCTACGTGTTTAACCCTTTGTTTTCGCAATTTGTTTTTCCCCACTTAATTAATTGCTCCTGGAATCACGAATTTCATGTGAAATATAAATATAAATTGTGGCACATGCATATCGGTTTCTCTACTCACGTAATTTATTTTTATCTCTTCTATAATTACCTTAAAAATCATATCTTTATCTATTTAATCAGAATAAATATTCAAGACATTGTTTCATTACATATTTAGTTTTAGGTAACAAGACGATACGGAGACTGAAGCAATAAAACGTTAAAAAGCACAAGTAAATAATTATTTCTGCCAATTGCTAATATCACATCACTGCTGCCGGTGTGACGAAAGTTTTGCCCCGCATGTGTTCGTTTAGATATTATTAAATATATTAACATAGGCCTATGGCTTCAAAGCACACTAAAAACCATCGGTCTGGTCTGTGTCTGAACCCGCGACTTTGGGATCAAATAGAAACAGCATCTAAGTAAGCCAACGTTAAAAAGCGGGTCACTATATGCTGGCTATATGCCATTTCCATGACATTGCGAGAAATATGATTGACAGTGACAGCACTTCAAATATGATAGAGGTATTGGAAAAAGTCAAACCAGTAACAGCGAATATCTCGCAAATAACTAATGCCACAAAATATTAATTGAAACAAATTATTTCAAAATATATTTAATTTTTTTATATTTCATGTTTTATTTCTTACGGTTTTCCATTTGAATAATTATACAAAATTCATTCAGAATGTTCAAAATATTCTCATTTTATTAATAAGTCAAGTATCGGAAACATAATTTTATATTTTAAACGAAATCATTAGAACTATATTTAAGAAAATAAAAATCAAGCGAAATATTCCATGAAATGGGTAGTTTAGTGTTTGTGTCACTTTTTGAAAAAACTTTAACTTCATGCTTAACTATTTAGTATTTATTACACGTTTTGGTTTGAATTATTCGTTAAGAAGCACATACAAGGACGTGCATGCATGTTTCGTAAAAATGGTTTTTTAACCTAGGATACCTCAAAACATGCATTTACAGAGAAATGTCAATATTAAATATTTGTATAAGTAGATATACTTCCTCTAACATGTACTATATGGATGTGATAGAGAAAAAATTGATTATTTATATCATCCTTTCACAGCATCCTATGGACAATTTTATGCCAAGGTGTAATAATCCCTACTTTCTAGAAAGGTTGAAACTATTTCAGCCACTTTATATTATTACCCATCGCATAACAGCCTAAAGTAGGCCTGAGACTGCCAACCCGACTGCCGGCCTTACGCCCACATACGCAACTTGGGCGATCATCCAAACGATAGGTGGAAGAGATGTGGTCAGCATCTCGGCACCTCCAGCCGGAAAGTTGGCTTACTAGACCAGCTACTTAGCGTAGTTCCTCAATTTCCTGACGATGCTGAAGTGGCATCTGCCCTATACCCGAGGTGGGAGCAATCCCGGGCTCATTCCATAGCAAGTAACCAAAGCACAACGCTCTAGCCCACTACGTAATGGCCACAGGACAACGTCTTTACGTTAAACGGTTGCAAGAAACGTTTAATTCTGACATCTTAATAGAGAATAAAAGGTAGTTGTAACTCCTAATATATAACTGACCGATTTATAACGCCGAATCATGCTCCAGGTTAAATTATGCACCAATATTGGACTTTAAGAACTAAAATATAATTTAAATTTGGATTACTGCGTATTTTTATGCTTTATGATTATTTTGATGCTTTTGTAATTATTTGTTGACGCAGTAAAATAGGAATCTTTTTTCTTTGCGCAGGTCACATTTTGCGAAATTATTATTTATATCGAAATAAACTCTTGTAACGTAGGTGATTAGTGTGTCTGCCTAACGTTTAAATGGTCCCAAGTTCGAATCTCGGTCAGTGTGTTATCTGCATACGCTTTCTACTGGGTTTTTGCCTTATCCTGAACGATAAATGTCAGGAAACTCTAAGATCTATTGAACCTGAGTTCATTTGAGCATCATTTCATTCATTTCATCCATCGACTGGTATGACTTAATGTTGGAGGGCGTGAATTAAAAATAAAAATAAAATAAACCTTATAAGTCTTTATTTATATTCGTTTTCATTTAAAGAGAGGCAGAAAATGAACTATACGAATTCGAAATATTGTCACGGCGACGGTCGCTGCCTACCGTGGAGAAACTGTGAGACTACGCATTCCACCCATCACTTTGTTGTTTGCTGCCAAAAGGAGTTCGCGTTAGTTCACAGCAAAGTACTCGTGATTTCAGAGTGAGTAATGAGAGCAGAGTAATCGTGAACAGTCTGCAAGGAGAGCAGTATATTCCAGCTGATACCTAATGGTGAATCTATAGGCAGGTTGCGCAATGCAGAGGAGCAGTTACTAGTTGTGAGTTGACCAGTGAATATCGGGTTGAACTGTCAGAGTCGGCAAGCAGAGCAGTGTAAGAGGGAAATGTTCTGTGTGCTTCGGAGAAATTACAAGCAGCACAAGTATGTGCATGCAACCGAGACATAAAAGAATATTAGAGTAACATGCTTACTCTGCCTACTTTTAGAATGTGAAAGTAATTTTAAGTTAGCATTGGGCTAATGATTGTGGTGACAAATAAAGTGAGTTAAGGTGTACTTTCTTTTGTCATTTTTGGCACAATTTTTAGATGAATCTGCAGTACACCTACTTGATGTGCCAGATAGTATAATATAATAATATTGCTACGTTTTCTGGAAAGTAGTGTAACACTACATCATGGAATTTAGTTAACGCACGAATGATTGTGTCTGTTACTGACAATATACTTGCGCCGTCCTTAGTTTATGGAACGATGAAAACAAATTCGCGGACACGTGTGGGACATCATTGGCTGTTGGCTTGTAACTATACGGAGAAGAATTAGTTCGCATATAATTTTTAAAGACTTTACATATAACGCAAAATATACAAACAACTTCACATTATTAAAATGCAACAGTCAAACAGTAATTAATATTTTATTTGATATAGTGAGCGTAATTTGAATGTATTAATCAGAGTGCACGTTGCGTTTGCGTGGTTTAAATGCAGAAGAAATGGGAAGAATCAGTTGTATTACTTGGGACAAATAGTTTAAGCTTTGTTTATATGCGGCGATAGTAGGAAGTAACGTGTTGTGATGGCTGGTTATAGGCTGGTATTAAGTTATTAATCTAGTTGTTAACTCTGGTGTGACGCACGAGTACCGCAGTACAGTGTGACGTCCTATCACAAAGTACGTGTCCCTAATAATACTTTTCAAACATGGACTTAAAAATAAAGTTCCCTCGTATGGTTGTAAATTCACAAGCAGAAGGATTATTCAGAATGTTTTCCAGTTCCGTACGGAGGAAAAAAAGCGTTCTGTTGTAGTTCTTCCTTTGCAAAAGTAGTGGTTGGAATGGCTAGGGCAGTAGGAAAAAGTGAAGCCAAAAAAAAAAAAAAAACGTTAAAGAATTTGAAAAAGCTAGTATTTCAGGTACGTACACAAGTTACTCCTCCAGGAAAACAGTGTAATCGGAAAATAAGTTTCAAATGAAGATTTCGATAAGTGCTCCTTATGCAGAACTTTTTTGGAGTATTATGAACTGCGTAAAGAAATTCCAAAAGTAAAGAAGTTATTCTACACAGTAAACGAGACAATTAATTTCGGTTGTGGACAGAAAACACTCTGACGAATACTAAAGGAAATTGTATTTATTTGATCGAGATGTAGATTAATATCGAACGCGTTTTACAAGTTGTGGGGAAAATACCCGACTTTAGTAATGGAGTACATTAATTTTTCAGCAGAATATGCCAGTGTTTCAACGCCAAGTATTAATGCCCCTCGAAGTTAGGTTATGAAAACGGGCCGGCTTTCCATGCCAGGAAAACATCAAAAAAGAAAGAAGCCAGTTGTAGAAGGTGACTGTGGTGAATTTGTTAAAAGTGCTATTCATCACAAGGTTCATAGCCTCGTTCATAGAAACGAGCCACCACAGTTACAAAAGTGCTTCAAGAAGTAAACAATTAGATTAGAGTTTTATTGTGCATATTCCAAAATTTTACAATCTACAACTGTAGGCTACATTTGTCTTTACCTTGTTGCTACCTTGGCTTACATAACACCCTGGTCTTCTGCTCTGTCAGGTAGCTCTTAACCTTCATGCCTCCTTTTTGCTTAATTAGTCCGATTCTTTCCCCTCATCTTCCTTTCTTATATTCTTTACATTTCTGGCCCATTTTTCTTTTACTTTCTGCAAGAACTCACCAATACTTCTTACCTTCTTTTCCTACTTTCCCGTTAATATTTTTATAGCTGCTATCCTCCTCTCTGTTTTCTCCAATTTTTCCTCCCAAATTTTTTTCTCCACATTGCAACCTCCTCGCATTCTGTTGTAAGCATTCAGTCAGCTTTTAGCGTACAAAATGAAAAATATATTACCTTTACACACACCTTTACATTTAATATTAACGTAAAAGTGCTACCACATAAGAAACTCAAACATCGAAAACGGCAAAGCAAAAGTTTGCATAGAAGTTTGTTGACAGTGCACCTGTTTGCCACGTGGGAATAAAATAGTACGAATATTTCCTCCAATCACAGTCACCGGTGGAGTAATACATTTTCCCGCCTTGTCTACATCTCCCCATAAACTAAGGATGGAGCCGGTATAGCTACTTTCTCTGCCCGTTACTTTTGCATCTGTTACAATGTTCCTCATCTTACCACAAAATCACCTCCACTTTACATTCGGCTATCGCTAATTCATACACATAAAACTGCATGTTAATTATATATCTCAGAGTGTATTTGTCGTACACTTGAAATTAAATAATAGTATATATATATATATATATATATATATATATATATATATATATATATATATATATATATATATAGTAATAGCGTGATAGATACATTATGTATCCATAACCAA
The DNA here is from genome assembly GCA_030765055.1 of Mantis religiosa. Lineage (NCBI taxonomy): Eukaryota > Metazoa > Arthropoda > Insecta > Mantodea > Mantidae > Mantis > Mantis religiosa. The sequence continues at coordinate 133,680,778 of CM060952.1, read as the reverse complement.
GCGTTTTCGCCACAAAAATACTGTATCATGCTATGAGATATATAAATAGTTTTTGAACATCTGAGGTATAATACTGATTATACTCTGTTTCATATAACCTTGCCCCGCTGACATGTTTCACTCCGCGTTAAACTACCTTCCCCCTCGCCCTAATTGGCTAGTGCTTTCGTGCCATAGGCCATAGGCGGTGCCTTTCCGTCACATTTAAACCTGCAGGAAACGTCATAATAATTGCCGGGAAGATAAAAATAAAATCATACAAATAAGGATATGAAGGCATGCAAAAATACAAGTTTATAATGAAACTGAACAAGTTGAAATTGAATGACTGAGCAATGTAACTGAAACAAGTTTATAATGAAAGGCCTTCAGCCTTTTCCACTGGATATTTTAAACCAGCACACATAGCTTTCAAAAATGCTTGTCTTTCAGTCTTAAAAGTCGTGTCATGCCATACCTTACTTTTCGTGTGTTCTTCATTCTCCCAAGTCTCGTCAAGGTAGTATATTTTGCAACTTGTATCTCGGTACAGTCTGATTGTCCTTAAATAACATCTTCGCCACACAGCAACATCGCCTCTGTTTTTTAACACATTTTTCTTGCCTCTTTTTTCATTCACAAACCCCAGCTATATAAGCAATCTGCTGAAATTTGGTGAATCTGCATCCTCATTTACAGCAAACAAATGTTATTTATGTTAGTGAGTTCGTTTCTAAAGAAAAAACTATACCTACACATGACGACGCACAGCACTTTTCACGTATTTTCTCCGAGCACGCGCTTTTGTTTATTCCTGCTTTTGCCTGGAGTGGTAAGTTTTCCTGTTTTCTCGATGTTTCTACGGATCTAACACTCACACCTGTAACTTCAGAGCACAGCTGTCTGACTTCTCTCACTGACAAAGACGGATTCTTCTCTATGAGTGCATTAAACACATGCAACACAATTCTTTTTTCGCCTGTTTGTAAAAATTTACCCTTGCGATACTTCAGCGAAAAACTGGCGGTAGACTCTGCCATTATTCATATAAGTACACGCGCAATCAACGATCAATAAAATAGCTTAGCTTTCGCACTAGGCACAACAACCTTCGAATGGCGATATATGACTAATCTAGTTCAAAACAAGGTCAGTGATAAAAGTCATATAAACAAATATGTCACCACTACCGCTGAAGCACGTGCTATCGTGTCTTGTGCTTGAGAGCAAAGGAACCTCCTCTTAACTTCGTTTAAGAATTAACATGCATTTCAGATAAATCATCTCTGTTGCGTGATATATTTAATTAAAACAGTTACGAAAATATAAATTGGACAATTCTCTTCCAACATATAAAGATATATCACCATGTTAAACAACGAACTAATTTTTACTGCACGACTGTCTTTACCACAATAGCAGCCAATGAGATGTGATTAGGTCACGTGACCGGTAAGAGATACTGGGCAAGTTACGTGGAACAAGGATTAGTGATTATTGATTATAATCAATAGACATGGCAGATTTAGTCCTAGGTATTCGCAGGCTTCCAAAATATATGTACAAATTATGGATCTATAGTATTAAGAAACAAAGGAACTTGTATTGCTATTTCCAAATTTAAACGTTTTGTTATGTTAACTTAGTAATGCATAGTTGTTCACAACTAATTTATCATCAGTATATAATTCTTGCTTATTCTTCAGATTAATACTATGGTGCGCCATTATCAAATTATTCAATTATAACGAAAACGTTGAATTGAGTTTGTGCTTTTTATGTTTAAAAGCCAATGGGAAAGAAACTTCAAAGGTACCTACATTAACGAGCATAAAAGAACTACATTATCTTATCACTACATATGCGTGGAAGGGTAAATATACGTTTACTAAACGTAAATTACAGTGTATTAACGTTGACGTCAGTACCATATTATGACATCGTGGTGACCAAGGGAATATTACCTAGTAATTTTTAATTTTTGTAATTTATTTCTCATCTTTCCTTTTATATCATCAAATGGAAATACAAAATCATTATTACAATTATAAAATCAATACTAAAAATGCCATATTTTCCTAAATCCTGAAAATCCTACGTTTTTTTTTAATCTACATCCTCCAACGTTAAGTCATACCGGGCGATGAATGAAATTGGTGAAATGATGCTCAAATGAGTCCAGGGTCCATAGAGCTTAGAGTTACCCGACATTCATCTTTCAGGATAAGGGAAAACCCCGGAAAAACCTTATCCAGGTAACTCACCCTGACCGACATTCGAACTCGGAACCTTTTGCACGTGAGGTAGACACGCTACCATCTACCATACCGAGGCGGGCTTTTTGTATATTGGAGGCCCTCTATGCCTTTTTACACATTTTGCCATTTCACCTATCCTACTCTACATTTTTCTCTCAATTGTTCTCAGCCATCTCTCTTTAACTTTGCCTAAGCTTAACTTCCCAGACTGAAAAATTCTATGTTATAGCCGGGATTTGAACAACAGGTCTTCTGGCATCTGTCCAGACGCTCTAATCATTTGAGCTACTATGGCCAACATACCACAATGACATTAAACAGCATAGTAAGTCGCCATTAAGGTAGTTGTCTCATGTGTTTATGGAACTCCTAAGTGGTTTACCGGGAGAAACACGAGTCAGTTGGAGAGTTTAATGTCATGGCGGCATGTTAGCCGTAGTAGCTCAAATGGTTAGAGTGGCTGTACGGAAACCAGAGATGCGTGGTTCAAATCCCGGCTATGGCATTGAATTTTTCAGTCTGGCTCTACCATTTCATAGTGTGAAAGAACAATTAATTTCTCTAAATAATTCCTTATATTTCACTTGGAATTTTCCCCTTTTACTGACAAAATTTTTCTAATTACTACTTCGCCTCCCAAATTGTCCCATTTACGTAGCCAGGCCTCGTCTCTCCATATCTTTGTTTGACTACAGTATAATATACACTGGAAGTCTGCATTCTCTTCTCCACACAATTGAGATTTATCTAGCTCCCTATCTTGACCTATACCTTTCAAGTTTCTCACTCCTGTTCTCGCCCAAGCAAAACCTTCTCGCCCTAACTTATTACATATGTCTACATATCCTTCCCTCCCCCAGGCTGTTTTTATTTTTCTATATAACCTCAGTGAGCTTTTGTCACTTGTACTGGCAAAAATGTATTTTCTGTCAATATCCTCTAATCTTAACTTCTTTCCAGAAACCTCTATACCCATACTCTGCATTTGTCCAAGAATTGATACATACCTATCTGCTTCAACACGTCGTTCATTTTATGTGCCCAAGACCCTCCCCAGTTACTTCTCTTTTATTACCTAGTAAATATGTATGAGATCTTCATGCATAAAACCCCAATTTTACGATGATTATTGTCATTAAACATTCATGAATTTTTAACGTTCTATTCACAAGACGCGTCACATTTAAATATGGTCTGTAATTACTGCTCACTCATATTAAAGAAGTCCACGTGCAACACCACATTGTCGCTTAACTGTGTAGTCTCAGAAGTCTCAGTGTTTACATTTTGGTTTTGCATACTAGATCACTTCCAGTTGATAAAATGTTAAACAAAACCCGATCCAATATAATGCAAATAAATTGAATTTCTCAAAACACTATTAATTATATTTATGTGCATTTGCAATAATCTGCCCTTCCAATCAATGCAATTTGATATTGCCGATTTTATCTTCGTTAACTTCTCTTTCTCTCAACATCAATATATTTTACAAGTGAAAAACTATAAAACGGAATGAAATTCAGGACACAGAGCAAGCACTAAGTTAGCTAACGAATTCAGGGTTACTGGAAACAATATATATTACTGTTTATATGGACTAAAAATAAAACAATAACATTTGTATATCTAACAGCCCAATTTCTGGAATCTATACCAAGCCTTATTATGCAAGCTCTATTTTTAATTTCATTAATTTTTCCAAAAAAAGGTTACATAATATATTTTACAAATTTTGCAGATATAATCTACTTGCTACTTTAATTAATTAACTAAGCCTACAGGTTACTGGAGTCCAGTAACCTTACAAATGTACTCATCTAATCTATCTAAAAACAGTCTTTCTTGAACTCTGTTTCTACTCCAACAATATCCGGCAAACCCGCAACCATCGTTAGTTGGGTTCTAATTGGAGCTTAATTGGAGCTATGAGTTCTGTTATCCTCGGTTGAATGGTTGTAGGAAATGGATTTTGGTGGTTTTTGTTGGCTACTCAGTCGTATTAATAATACTTGGTTTGTTGTAGAATTATTTGGTTTAATTCTTGAATCTATGTTTGTTTATCGACTTGGATCGATGACCACCTTTCAGACTTCGAAATCTTCGCTTCTCTTCTTAATGCACATGAACACGTTCTTCCTGTCGTAGTATCAACTTGTAAGTAAGGTTTTTCTTACTTCACGATTCAGTTCGATCCTTATTCTGATCCCCTTTCTAACTTTATCACATGACAAAACTAGCTCACCCTTCTCAAATGTTACATTATTATTGGTTTCTCATTTTATTCCGAATTTGCACATTGGTTTGCAAAACTCATATGACTCACTGACGTTCCGGCCACCCTGAGTTGGGGAACGCCCACCCTGAGTTGTTTGTAACGGTATACATCGTTATCAAATCAGCGAAGTAAATCTCTTTAGCGTTCATGCTCAACTGCATTTTGAAAGTCCTTTGTCCCAAAACATTCCTAGCTGAAAGAATACAATAGTTTTCAGACATTGAACTTTTGCGAGCACAAAGAAGGTAACGGTCCTTCTTTCCTGTCTCTGCGACGTGTACAGATTTTTAGAACAATATTTTCTCTTTCTTGCTCGGATGCTAGTATATATGTTATATTAAATTATATTCTTCCCTTTTTATTCTTTAAGTTAACTGCTATTTTAATCACTCTAATTTGATATTATTATAACAAGATTGTTATATTAGTTTAGCAAACCATTTCTGTTAATTTATCTTCTTCTTTAGTTATTTGACTTCGATTTATTCGCCACCTCCTGATCGCTGCCTGATACTGCGGTTACAAATATAACTTCAAATATTTGTTTTACTACAGCTTTAATTACTATAACAAACTACGAAAGACTGTTTGCTACAATTTTAAATTTCCTCTTCTGCAACTGGTATCCAAAAATACCTCCTACTGGTATCCATCTCCTAAAGGGACTGGCATCAGTAGATGGAGCTGGTTATTGATGCTCAAATGAGCCCAAGGTCTATATAACTTAGAGTTACCCAACATTCGTCTTTCTCGATAAGGAAAAACCCCGGAAAATAACTTACCACCTTGATCGAGATTCGAACTCGGGACCTCCTAAACGTGAGGCAGACGCGCTACCATCGCTACCGAGGTTGGCGACACTTTTCATATACCTCCTCTGGCTCTCCTCCTGGGATTCTCCTTTTCTCGATAGGTTCTGATCTTCCTTCCGATATCCATAACCGGCGTCTTCTATTCATCGGCCATGCGTCTTAAACTGGATCTTCTCAAGTCTAGTAATACGTCTCTTCAGTTTAAATGGATTCAAATGTAAGAATGGTTTACATGGAGAGACTAGGAGACTACTACGAATGTCAGATATTTTACTTGTTACCTAAAGGATTAATAAGCTCCAAATGCAACACATAAGATGTTGCGGTCGCACCTAAAATGTAATGTGCGCGTTTTCACAACCTGTTCCAACCGAGCTTGAAGCTCAACTGGTTATTACTAATATGTCTGCATTTCTTGCAGTCTTGAGCTTTTATTTGTCATTATGGCAAGCCGTGGAAAGAACTGTTTATGCCTAACGAAAACGACGGACTACTGCAGTGTCTTATGCGTCAAAAGATGTTGAATTCGACAAGGAAATGGACGTTACCACTCCATTCAGTCGGGCGACATCAAGCCCCACTGCCAAACAGTATTGTAAGCTGCAGAGATACTTCTACGTGGGTACTATTTGATCACTGACACGCACCCAAGTTGAAACAAATTTGCAGTGTTGTTTTTAATAGGAGTAAAGAACGATGTAGCAACATTGTACAATAATAATTGGGATAGCAGCCAAAAATGGTGGACTGGAATATGATATTTTACATAAAGCAAATATTTTTGGATTTATTACCAGATTCCTTTGGTGGAAGGAACGGAGAGGTAACAAGATAAAATTTCTGAAATTAAAGCGCGTGACGTTCTTAAATGCGGACATTATTAAATCCAGAAGGAAGTTTATTTAATCGCATAAATCGCAGAGTTCTCATTCTAGAAAGGTTAACTTTCATTTTTCATGCTTCTTTCCAAAAATGACATTAAATATTTATATCAATCTTGCACGTTTTTCCTTCTTGTACAGTTTCCAAACTGCGAAGGTAGGCAACGTTCTATATCGTTTTTAAGATCAATGTTGTCTAATTTTAAGCCACCAGTAAGTAAACATCTATTGTCATGAACGTAAGGTGGATAGAAAAATTAGTTTTATGTGAAGTTTATAGTATGAAAAGAATATCCGAGAAAGGGAGAGTAAGGCATAAGATTATGATATAAATCTCTTAAATTGGACAGTTGACTTGGATTATGATTGAATTAAATAAAAATGAATGATCAAATAAGCTGGAGAACCAAAAATGCAAGTATGCTTAATATTATAGCAACAAAAGCATTAAATAAACCTTCGAAAATTAAAAATGTTTGCAGTGCTTTCCTGAGGCTGAGCAATGTGCATTATATATCATAAAAAATGAAGGTCTTCGTGGAGTGAGAAAACTTGAGTTTTAATCGACTCTGAGCACAGTTTTGTTCCGTTAAAAATATGGTGCTTGTTTTCATTAGAAGATAAATCTGTAATGAAATTCAACTAATACTTTTGCCAAAATTAGTTAAGGGATTTACGAGAGCTGTTCAATAAAGATTGATCACAACTTTTTTTGACAACGTACCTTTACTCATCCTCATAATTTTGATGGTCCCTCTCAAAATAGTCTCCCCTGAATGCGATGCACTTCTACCAGCGTTTCTGCCAGTCTTCAAAGACATGCTGGAAACCATTTTGAGAGATCCTTCAAAATCACCTCCGCAGCATTCATCATTGCTTCTGATGATGGTTAATGCCTCCCACAAAAGCGTTTCTTCAAGTTAGAGAATAGAAAAAGGTCAAATGAGGCTAAATCTGGACTATAGGGAGGGTGAGGGATGCACTTCACGTTGGTTTTAAAAATATATTCAGCAACAACATTGGCAATATGCGGCCGCGCATTATCGTGGTGAAGCATCCAGCCTGCTTCACGGAAATGTGATCTTTTGCGCCTGATATGGACTTGCAATGTTTTCAGGACATCCCTGTAGTATTCTCCAGTTACTGATGTATGTACAGGTGCAATATGCTGATAAACCATTCCATGAATATCAAAGAATGAGATGACTATAACTTTCCCAGCAGAAGCAACCACTTTTGCTTTTTGGGGGGTTGGTGATGAAGGAGATTTCCAAACTGAGCTTTGCTGTTTGCTCTCAGGATCAAAATGATGTAGCCAAGTCTCATCAGCAGTGATTACGTTTGAAAGAAACTCCGGATTTTCCTCTAACATCAACTTTAACTGCATGTTACCTCCATTGCAGTGGTAGGCGAAACTGAACATGTCTGAACTTGCCTGGTTCTCACAGGTGGGAACCAGGAGTACCAACAATGAAACTACTACGGCGTGTTTGTTTCACATTAAGCTAACAGAATATTGTCACGGCAACCGGCATAAATGTTTTGGCACAAATAAGGAAACAATCGGCGGATAAAGTTTCATGGTAATAATGCGCTTGCTAAGCAGTTTACGATAGCGCGTAGTGTAAACAGATATCGCCGGCAAGCAAGATAACTGAGGTAAAGGACTTGCAGCTCAGATAGGGTTTCAGTGTTTGAATGTTCTAGAGATATCTCGATTAACGGAGAATGATTGTTTTTCTTGTTTGCTCCAGAAGGTTCTCGGTTCATGAATTTGTGTATAAAAAGAAGCCATGGCTAGTGATTAGGGTCAGTTTTGAAACTGTGGTGAAATGAGAGATAGCCAGTTGTGTTGTTGTAACGAGAGCTAAAGCTGTAATCTGCTGTCACTGTTTGTTATTGTGATCGACCTTGTAAGACTGTGTATATGTGATTTAATGTTCTTACGTGAGGATTGGAATAGTGTATTTCGACGAAAATAAAGGAGATTTTTAATTTCTGCAACTCGGCCTTTTAATTCTACGAACCCACAAAAATTGAATTTTAGTGCGAAAAATTATGACCGTAAAAGAATTATGATCATTCTTTATTGAACAGCCCTCGTATAATATATGATAGAAACAATTAACCCTACTGTTATTTTAGATTAAATGCTTGCATTTGTTGTGAATTGTCTGGAATAATTTGAAGTACTTTTGATTTAAATATAGGCATAATTTGAAGTTACATTTGTGCAGATTTTGACTTGCCTAATAAATGCAAGTAAGGTGAATATAGGTTCAACTAAGATTGTTATTAATTTTGCATTAAAACACCTACAGTACAGCCCCACCCCCCATATATACATTTCGAATTCTGCACAAGATAGGGAGACTCTAATTAAAGAATAATTCCATAGCACCAAACGAGAATGAGAACGTCATTTCTGTATTGCGAAAGAGCACTAATCAATCGGCCATAGATAAAGTCTTAGATGTTATGTTTAGATCATGTCTTTCATTATGAACCAAAATATTAGCATAAATATCGTGTGGAGTACCAGGAGCAAATGTCGCTTCAACTTCGCAGATTTCAAGTCGTGTAGTAAGATTTTATTTTCTAACATCTAAAGAGACATAATCTATAAAATTCACTGCAGACATGTTCCATTTTCGAGTGTCTAACTAAATCATTGTGTGTATAAAGGAAAATTCTGTATTAAGAAACCTCCGCTATGACATGTACAGCTTTTTTACTTAAAACCATTTTGACAATTTGAAGGCTTTTAACAATCTGAAATGTCAGGTATAACAAACTCTTCTAGTTATAAGAGCTATTTTTAGAGCTCAGGAAACACGTCAAGTCATTTAAAGACAACCAAGCGCTCCAAATATCGACCGAGCTGCGGTCCATCAATAACATTTAATTTCCGCTCATATGTTCTTTACTTCTGAACAGAAAAAATGTAGCACTTCCTATATTTTGTTTTATTTCCGCTGTCAGCAAATCGGAACACGAAGATTTGTCTTCCCTTATGAAAGAATTAAAAAAGGAAGGTGGGGAAATTAAAAAGCAATCCTGCAGTTTGCTGCTTTGGTGTTGAGCATTTCAGGTTTCATACTGCTAAAATGCTTAATATGTTTGAGACCTAATTATATTGTAATTTGTTAATATATTTATATGCAGGAAAATATCGAAAACAAAACCTGATTTTGGTTATTTCATAATTGAACGTTTCTCTCTCCCTCCCCGTCCATCGAGACGCATGGCTTATAAAGTTTCTAATTTTAGTCTTGAATGACTAAAACCAAATTTATCTTCATTAACATTATCTATATTGTCTAAATAGCAAATATGTTCTATGGATATATTTTATGCTGAATTAAGAAATCTTCTTATTTAATTTTTTCCTGTAAAGGGAATAAAATGAGTATACAGTCAAACCTAATCGCACCCTATGTGGTTTACTATTTTGTACTCATTACAACCTATTTCGATGCAAGTGTAGAACAAGGAATATGTTTCCGATATTTTGTGCTGCGTATTATGTATTTGGACAACAGTGAATAATAGAAACGCTTATCCGAAAATAAATAAATTAATTATTTACTGTTAAGAGTGTAATAAAATCGATCGCTCTAGCTTTTTCGAACTGATGATTATCACTGCTGGTAGTGTTTACCAAATCAACCACCAAAGGTGACATG
>CM060952.1:133620694-133648194 GCA_030765055.1 Mantis religiosa | reverse complement strand
TAGTAGAAGTAGTAGAGCTGGTAGTAACAGAAGTAATAGTAGTGGTAGTAGTAGTAGAAGTAGTAGAGCTGGTAGTAACAGAAGTAATAGTAGTGGTAGTAGTAGTAGAAGTAGTAGAGCTGGTAGTAACAGAAGTAATAGTAGTGGTAGTAGTAGTAGAAGTAGTAGAGCTGGTAGTAACAGAAGTAATAGAAATAGTAGTAATAGTAGTAGTAGTAGTAGTAGTAATAGTAGTAGTAGTAGAAGTAGTAGAGCTGGTAGTAACAGAAGTAATAGTAGTAGTAGTAGTAGTAGTAGTAGTGCTGGTAGTAACAGAAGTAATAGTAGTGGTAGTAGTAGTAGAAGTAGTAGAGCTGGTAGTAACAGAAGTAATAGTAGTGGTAGTAGTAGTAGAAGTAGTAGAGCTGGTAGTAACAGAAGTAATAGTAGTGGTAGTAGTAGTAGAAGTAGTAGAGCTGGTAGTAACAGAAGTAATAGAAATAGTAGTAATAGTAGTAGTAGTAGTAGTAGTAATAGTAGTAGTAGTAGAAGTAGTAGAGCTGGTAGTAACAGAAGTAATAGTAGTAGTAGTAGTAGTAGAAGTAGTAGAGCTGGTAGTAACAGAAGTAATAGTAGTGGTAGTAGTAGTAGAAGTAGTAGAGCTGGTAGTAACAGAAGTAATAGTAGTGGTAGTAGTAGTAGAAGTAGTAGAGCTGGTAGTAACAGAAGTAATAGTAGTGGTAGTAGTAATAGTAGTAGTAGTAGTGCTGGTAGTAACAGTAGTAGTAGTAGTAGTAGTAGTAGTAGTAGTAGTAGTAGAAGTAGTAGAGCTGGTAGTAACAGAAGTAATAGTAGTGGTAGTAGTAGTAGAAGTAGTAGAGCTGGTAGTAACAGAAGTAATAGTAGTAGTAGTAGTAGTAGTAATAGTAGTAGTAGTAGTAGTAGTAGTTGTAATAGTAGTAGTAGTAGTAGTGCTGGTAGTAACAGAAGTAATAGAAATAGTAGTAATAGTAGTAGTAGTAATGCTGGTAGTAACAGTAGTAGTAGTAGTAGTAGTAGTAGTAGTAGTAGTAGTAGTAGTAGTAGTAGTAGTAGTAGTAGTAGTAGTAGTAGTAGTAGTAGTAGTAGTAGTAGTAGTGAGATGCGACTGGTTTGCGGCTTTAACAATTGACTTTAACAAAAAATATCACAGAATAGCCTTAATTCAGGTATTGGTACAAAACGATTTGAATAGTGCTTGTAAAATAATTCTGTAAACACCACGCCTGAGCCCGCCTCGGTAGCGTGGTGGTATAGTGTCTGCCTCACGTTCAAGAGGTCCCCAGTTCGAATCTCGGTCAGGGTGAGTTATCTGGATAAGGTTTTCCCGGGGTTTTCCCTTATTCTTCAAGATGAACGTCGGGTAATTCTAAGCTCTATGGACCCTGGGCTCATTTGAGCATCATTTCACCCATTCCATTCATCGTCCGATATGACTTAACGTTGGAGGACGTAAATTACACAAAAAGCACGCCTGAAAAAGTTGACAAATTGTTGCAATTTTCAAAAAATTAATTAAATGAAACACAAATTTAAAACCTAATTAAAAATGTGGAAGTCTTCCAAAACAGTAAACTGTAATATTGTTTTCAAATGAGTCTCTGAGCGTATAAAGCTTTTGGTGACTACATTTCAAACATAAGAATGTTTACTTCTGCAATGCCAATTGAGACAGCACTCTAGTAGTGCCTAAGCTTTTCTGAAATACCAAGTGTGCGGGAGTCATCTAATGAATGTTAGGTCCTTGTTCTATAGTTTGAAATTTGTAAACACTATGTGATATACGACTACGGAAGATTATAAAAATTTATGTACGCTGTCCACGTGACAGAGTCATTAAGAAGCCAACCTGCTCATTCAGATAGAATTTGGGTGTACCAGGGAGTACATTAAAATTAATTTTTGAAACATAGATGCCATTATTTCGCAGGTTACATTAACAAAACTTCTGAAGTAATGTTGCCCGGAAATGTTTCATAATTATAAACTTGCTGAAAAGGGGAGAGAGACAATAAATAATACGAGCAAGAAAGAAAGTTTCTCGTGACTTGGGATAGAGCGGTACGGCGGGGTAAGGTCTCCAAGTTGGACAATTAAAATTACCTGTTTACCAATTACTTCGTGACAGAGGTAACTCTGCGCAAGCGCGTGACGGCGCGACCTCTGACATTCATACACACGAGAAGTTGACAACAGAATGACAACAAAACCCAGTTAATAACCAGGAACATGCGCGACTTCCTAATGCCAAAACGCTCAGATGCTCGTGCCACGATCAAAACAATATAATTAATATATTATAGCACATGCGTGCTTCCAAGACCTTGTTATATTTTTGGATTTTACGAACTGGAAGCAGAACATGCAAGTTTCGACGAGTTCTGTTGCATAAATCGTTCAGTGGCGGCTCCATGTTCTTTCTTGGAGAATCTGCTAGCACTGAAATCGTTTTCCATGCTTCTGAATTTCTCTCCCATTGTGGATATTTGAATAGCTGCGATTTAGCGGTGTAAAACTTTTGAGTTATTTAACGATTACACGTGCTGAACTTGAGGCTTCGGTGCCAGCGTATGCGGAAGTAACTACAAATCATCTCTGTTTTATGTCATGTAGTAATATATTTTATTGTATTCTGGAAAGCTAATGCAGTGGGGAAGTAAACTCAGTGCTCCTTTTCTTTCTTATTAGCCATTGCAACATCTGGCTAATAATTATCTGCACCTGACTTATCTTTCAGCAATCTCTGAGCACCTTTTGAAACCATTTTCATGCATATTTATGGTAAATAAAATAAAATATGATAGAAAACTAAAACTTAAGTTTCGTATGAATACTTTATACTTGCTATTAAAATAAATCTAAGGAAGACTGTGTGATTGTTTTACACCATATTTTTAAAGTCCTAATTGTCAGAATTGAGGAAAGAAATCAATTTGATAATCGAACCAAAAATGTCAAGTATTTGTCAAGTTCTTCTTGGGAAGCAAGCCAGGTAAAAAGACGATTAGAAATCGACGTTTCGGGAGTGTGCATCTCTCCCATCATCAGGATATTTATTAAATGTTATAACCACAAATGAAACACTGGATATAACACAAATATAAATAAAGACAAAACACTATCAAATTTCACATTACTGAATAAAAGACTGTTTTCAGTAAATTAAATGCCAGGTCAGGAGATGGCGTGAGTATAGAAAATTAATTGGCTCAAAGAAACGTAACTACTTAATAGATAGAGTCGACATGAAAAGTTCAATGCCTTAGCCGGGATTTGAACCACGAATCTCCTAGTTTCCGTCCAGTCGCACTAACCCATTGAGCTACCATGGCCAACGTGCCGTCCTGAAACTAAATTCTCCATTTGACTAGTATATTTCCCCGGTGGACCACTAGGGGCTCTCGCATCCGAGATACACCGTTTGTGGCGACTTACTATCGTAAGTACTTGAGTCCCAGGCTTCATCATTTAACCCTTATTATTTTAGTTAATTGGTGGAAATTAATCATTTCTTCACACTAGCCGTATATAGGCTAAGGTTTTTGATAGATAGAGTCGACATGAAAAATGCTATGCCATGGTCGGGATTTGAACCACGGATCTTCTGGTTTTCGTCCAGTCGCACTAACCCATTGAGCTACCATGGCCAACGTGCCGTCCTGACACTAAATTCTCCATTTGACTTGTATATTTCCCCGGTGGGCCCTTAGGGGCTCTTGCATCCGAGATACACCGTTTGTGGCGACAGTGAGAACTGTTTTAGAAGTACGAAGCTTCACAACTTCAAATATTCCCAAGAAATCCAGAACGTACACTCTAGAATTAACATACAGCACATGAAGGCCACGGAATTTTGTGGCCAATGTTTGGCAGGCAGCAACAGCAGCAGTGATCGGCCGCATGTGCCAGCTCCTTCCCTACTGCTAGCATCTATGTGGCCTGATGACAGTATCAAATCAATTCAGTAATTTCAAAACATATTCAATGCTTCATAATGCCTAACTCATATTGTGTTATTCTAATATTCATATCATAGAAGGAATGTTAATTATTTGCTTATGTTGCCTATACTAAAAATCTTGTGCATTGTGCTACATAATTCAATACCAGCAATACTGTCTTTTCCTTTTTCTTTACTGTATATAATGGAAGTTGCTTAATTTATGGAAGAAGACTTTATTGTAGGTTATATTTCAAGAGGAAGCAGATAGAGGCAACGCAAGCAAAATATGCACTTGCATCATTGAAGCAGTTCTGTGGGATTGGTGATGACGATTATGGTAATATGGCAAATTGTGTCTGCTTAGAAGAAGAAAGTTACACACACACAAAAAAAGCATTGAAATACCATGACTCCAGTAAATGTGTAGTGTTTAACGCCCGCTTTTACTACATACTGCACCGCAGGCGGTGACACTGATGATACGTGAGATGAAGATGGAGAACCGGTGGAATGAGATGGCGGGGGAAACCGGAGGTCCCGGAGAAAGCCCGTCCAGCGCCGTGTTGTCCACCACAAATGTCACTTTGCGGTCACCTGGGATCGAACCCGGGCCGCCTTGGTGAGAGCCAAGCGGTCTAACCACTGAGCCACGGCGCGGCCTGACTCTAGTAGGATGTCAATTATTTTTGAGACAGTCTCTAATTACATTTGCATCTGAAAGTCAAACTTTACATACTATTTTATGCAATTAGTTTGATAATAGGAAGATAATAGATCTAAGCCCTTAGTATCATAACGGTACTATGAATTGTATATTTATGTATCTCCAAACTGTTTGAAGTATATGTAATAAAGAAAAAAATATGCAAAAAATGGTCATTTCTATCTATCAAAAACCTTAGCCTATATACGACTAATGTGAAGAAATGATTAATTTCCATCATTAACTAAAGTAACTACTTAACTTGATTATCAAGCTGTATTGATCTGTGTTTCTTAAGTCGACGGATTTCCATTTTACGGCCGGTTTCCAAGAGGAGCTGAAATGAAATCGAGCATCATAATTAAGCGTGCTACTCTCGGAGGAATGGCCAAAGCCTCCTTAATTCTCCGCTCCCAGAAACTGTTGCATTTTGCCAAGATGGGCGTCTCCCGAAAATTGGTTCTATGGTCGTTATCAAAAAACAATGCTCTGCCAGCCCAAACTTCTCAGGTTGCATTAAACGAATTGCTCCGTTCATGTTCATTTATTCTGGTAACGATGGTCCTTCCGGTTTGTCCTATATACGGTGTCCCACATTCACAGGGAATGCGGTACACTCCCGGAACTTGGAAGTCCAGTTTGTCTTTCACTGGTCTCAACAGATGTTTAATCTTCGGAGGTGGCTTGTGGATGGTCCTCTCTTTTCACCTGGCTTGCTTCCCGAGAACTTGAGCATATTTGGCCAAGTGTTGTTATTGTTGTTGCTGCATCATCGTTATCGTCATTGGAATTTTATTTACTTTGTATGCCTATATATATTTGAGTTTTACTATTTTCAAAAAGCGTTTACATGTTTAACCGAATGTTTGCATGTATTAACTGCTTTGTTTAAATTAACTGATAAATATATTAGCTCTCCTTAATGCATCTATTGGGGTTTCGGATGTAAGGGGAAACAATGCGTAAACCGTACAAGGTCAGAAATAATACATATATGGAAGTGTTCTCAAACTGCAATCGCTGTGCAAAATTGAAAGTTCGTACGTGATTTTAAATATACGTAAGTAATTCTATCTCGAAAATTTCAATGCTCGCAATTCGAATTAAATAAGACTTGATTTGGATTTGGATTGGATTACGGTACAGAGCGGATTCGGCACTGTGACCAGTCTTGATCAATTGTACCCATGTCCCGAGTGGACATCCTTGGAAGGAAGGATGGGGCGAGAGGAGACAGAGGGCGGCCGACCTAAAGAGTCACTACAATACAGAGGGCAGGTTCCCTACTATTTACCAGTTGGGAACTCCCCGGCAGGCCAGCACAACCGCATCCCACCCACCGTGGTACGGAAACGACCCACCAGATCGGCCCGGAGACCGAAAACCATCCTACCGAAGGAGAAAGTGTTTATCAGGGGCATATCATCCCGCCGACACTTCTACTCTGAAAGAGACTACCAATGAGAGATGATGTGAAATAATAATGGAGATGAAATGGAGGCCGATCCAGTACAGATAACGTATTTGTCTTCTTAATCAAATAACTGGACAACGAAGGGACAAGATTTGGAAACACATATCGCATTCATTGACCTGGAAAAGGCTTTTGATAGAATAAATAGATCAAAACTGTGGCAAATATTAGAAAGTAAGGGTTACCCACCACATATTATTAATGCAATAAAAGGCATATACACAAATACAACTATAAGAATTGATACTAGGGATAGGTTAGCAGAACAAATTTCTACCAATACTGGACTAAGACAAGGGTGTAGCTTATGTCCTACTCTTTTTAGTATATATGGATGATATTCTAAATGATGGAAGATTTTAGTACACCCAGGAATCAAAATAACAGAAAATATTTATATTAATACCCTGCTGTTTTGCGGATGACCAAATATTGATTCATCGGAATGAAAATAAACTGCAAAAATCTATGTATATTCTAAATAATATAGTACAAAAGTATAATTTTAAAATATCAGAAGAAAAAACAAAAATTATGGCTTTTAAAGGAAATCATAATGTAAGATCAAAAATTGTTTTAGGAAATAGGATTTTAGAACAAATATCGAGTTTTAAATATTTAGGATGTAACGTAAGTTTTAGAAACAATGCTGATATAGAAGAAAAAGTAAACAAATTCCGAGCATAAGTGGGACAATCCAAAGAACTTTTAAAAACAGAGTGAGAAAGGATACAAAAGTGAAAATGTATAAGGTAATGGCTATTCCAACTTTACTATATAGAAGCGAAACCTGGGTGGCAACACTAAAGGATTTAAATAAAATACAGACTGCAGAAATGAAATTTTTAAGAAGTGTTTAAGGTTGTACAATATTGGAAAAAATAAGAAATGAGGATATTAGGAAGGAATTAGAAATCGAACCAATCCATGACAAAATATCAGAAACGGAGGCAACAATGGCATGAACATATATTAAGAATGGAGGATGGACGATATCCAAATGCAGTATTAAATTATAATCCAAAAGGAAGAAGAAACAGAGGACGGCCCAGGAAACGCTGGAGAGATATATGAAGCGGAACAGGAGATATGCCAAAACGATGGAATGAAGAAGAAGAAGAAGAAGAAGAAGAAGAAGAAGAAGAAGAAGAAGAAGAAAGAAGAAGAAGAAGAAGAAGAAGAAGGAAGAAGAAGAGAAGAAGAAGAAGAAGAAGAAGAAGAAGAAGAAGAAGAAGAAGAAGAAGAAGAAGAAGAAGAAGAAGAAGAAGAAGAAGAGAAGAAAGAAGAAGAAGAAAGAAGAAGAAGAAGAAGAAGAAGAAGAAGAAGAAGAAGAAGAAGAAAGAAGAAGAAGAAGAAAAGAAGAAGAAGAAGAAGAAGAAGAAGAAGAAGAAGAAGAAGAAGAAGAAGAAGAAGAAGAAGAAGAAGAAGAAGAAGAAGAAGAAGAAGAAGAAGAAGAAGAAGAAGAAGAAGAAGAAGAGAAGAAGAAGAAGAAGAAGAAGAAGAAGAAAGAAGAAGAAGAAGAAGAAGAAGAAGAAGAAGAAGAAGAAGAGAAGAAGAAGAAGAAGAAGAAGAAGAAGAAGAAGAAGAAGAAGAAGAAGAAGAAGAAGAAAGAAGAAGAAGAAGAAGAAGAAGAAAGAAGAAGAAGAAGAAGAAGAAGAAGAAGAAGAAGAAGAAGAAGAAGAAGAAGAAGAAAAGAAGAAGAAGAAGAAGAAGAAGAAGAAGAAGAAGAAGAAGAAAATGGAGGGACAGGAAATTCTGGGTATGTAATTAACCTGCCCAGCATTCACTTGGCGACCCCAAGAAAACCGCCCAAAACCCATGGGTCAGGTAGGCTGGCCACGGGAATTGAACCCTGACGTCCCGAATTCGCACCACAGATGAAACCTCAGCCATCCCGCTCGGTAAGTCCTGATTTACTCTATGATTTGTTAGCAAACATCAGACGACCGAGGGGGACTCGCATTCGGGAGGTCGCGAGTTTGATTCTCTGTTGCTTTTTTTTTTTAATTTAAGTCCTCCAACGTTAAGTCATATCGAACGATGAATGAAATAGGTGAAATGATGCTCAAATGAATCCGAGGTCATGGAGCTTAGAGTTACCCGACATTCGTCTTGAAGCATAGAGAAAACCCCGACCAACTAATCTTACCAACGTTTTTGTTGTCCATTTTCTTGCTCACTAGGTGAATTGTTGGGTTGGATGCTTTACTTTCGCGACTATCCCTCCATTACACTTTAATCGACTTTTCAAGGTCGGAAGTGTCGGAATGCGTGAGTGCGGCACTGCCACGTAGGGACTTTGCGTGTTGTAACTGTTGTTGTAGATGCTCTCCTGCTGCGGCCTGTGTGGATATGTTGCCGGCTGTAATGATGATGATGATGTTGATGATGATGATGATATATAATATAATGTATATGTATATAAGGGCGTTCAACTATAGCGGTCATCAGCGCCCTTTAAAAAAACTAGTCATGGCAAAAGCCAGATATAAAACTTTCCAAAACCATACAAGTGTAACAAAACCTATTAAAAATACACGTACATAAAAAACATCAATCAAAACCTACTAAAAAGTTCGTTCACTAAATCCTAAACCCCAAACTAGACAAGAATCTAAAAACCTTCTCCACGGGTCTCCACGCACTGCCTACACGTGGGTGGGCCTGTTGACCGTCTCCCTCAACCACGAAGAGGAGCCAACACGAGGGAGACTGTTGCCTCGGGACCCCGGGTGCGCCAACCGTACCTACCGAGTAGGCCCCTGGAGGGAAATACGAGCCCTAAGCTTACATTGGTCCATCACCTTAGCCCAGGTTTAGGTACACCCGCATCCCTTCCCATGACATATAAGTTCAGTGCGGTTCCGCTTGTAATCCAATCCACATCAGACGACTTATTATATCCATGACAAATTTACTTATAGCTATTGTATATTATGGTACTCATACAGTAAGTTATTCTTTATATTTGCCGTAGAACCTGGTGATTGGATAAATCATGACAAAGATCATTTCTTTGAAAAACACTAAATTTATGTATACTGTAATATGAATTGAATCATTACAAAGCAGAGCTATTTACGGTTTGTGCAGTGCATTGTAACAACTGATTAATAAAGTAATTTTATTGAACATAAGTATTTTTCCCTTCAAAGCGAATCAGATAGTTGGAGTTCGGAAAATTTGAGCTCTAATAATTTATATTATATTTATAATATATATATATAATTTTCTCTCTGCTACCTCCAATACTCTAGGTAGGATAAATAATATTCTAATTTAAGAAAAATTCCCCATCTGTCAGCCAGGAATGGAAACCAGGAGCGCTGGACTTGAGAGTTAAGATTTTAACCACCAGAACAGAGGTAATCAGTAACGGTTTCTCTTTGAAAACGATCTACACTAATAGTATAAAGCGTGTGCTTATGTAATTGATAATTATTTCACAGTTGAAGCACCCAGTTTGTTCTGACGAACATAGGGCTATAAAAGATACTCTAATATCATTTCTTAGAATAAGTTTTTGTGTAATTTCTATGAGTTTGTAGTTATACAAAATTTTGTAGTTGTACATTACTCAATGAGCATGACGAAGATTTCTTACAATCAATACGGAAAATACATATAACTTGAATCTTTCACATAATATCATAAATGTGCTATATTTTAATCGTACTCATTTTATGAAAATAAACACTAGTTACTAATGTTAAGCATTGCTTGGGAGAAAAAAACGTATTTTCTTTAAAAGATTTTACATGAATAAATCACATACAAAGTTTGATTTTCATGCGAATTTTCATTTAGAGTTATGCAGGTCAAGTTGGTACCATGATCGAATGGCTAGACCGCTTGCCTCTCACCAAGGGGGTCGGTTCGGTTTCCAGATTTTTATTGATACAGAGTAGTGTCTGGATGGGTTTTCTCGGCTTACCCGGTCTCCTCCGCTTTTTATTCCATCAACACATCTCCTTTCATCCATTTCACAGCCATTCTGTATTACCCTCTTCTTTGCCCTCATGGGACTGATGACCCACCCTGGATGTTCTTTATGATCAAGATCTCCTCTCGACAGGCGTCTAACCCAGGCGCTCACCTGCAAGTCCTGAGGGGTGTAAGCCCTCCAGCTGTGGAGAAAGTAGAAGAGTTGTATTGTTCACAGAGACAGTAGACAGGACGCGCCACGTGAATATTTTTCGTACATTGTTGAGGGAGGTGGGTTACTAGGGAGAGTCAGGAGCCCTCAAAACATATATTTACGGTGAAATATCTAGGTAGGTAGATAGGTACTTACTGTAGGTAGGTGCTAGAGAAAGTCAAGTTTATGGTATTTTCCTCTGATTACCTGCGCTTTATGGAAAATAAATTAATTTGGAAAATTGAAAATGGTGGATCTTTAATAACCAGCTATAGCTTTTTCTAAGAATTAAAGTGATACCGATATTGAACTATTACTGCAAGCAGGAAATTGACGTCGCCGTTGCAAAGCATCCTTATTCCTCGCATAGTCTGTTGGCGTTTGTAGACAGCTCTCAGCAGGCCATGTTTACCTGCCCTTCAGTGATTCATGCACACTGCTTACATCATGAACTGACATTGATTTGAATATAGATAACTTGAAACTAATTGTTTAAAAGCTCCTATGTCTGGCTATAACAGAACTAAGAACTAAGTCACTCTGAAATGAAAACAAATACAACTTAGACCCTAGAGCCGCCACTGTATTAGTAATAAAGGGGTTGCAGTTCTAGGAACGTTCCTTGTGTTTTATCACGGGTGGCAATCAAGAAATTGTAAGCAACAGTTTGTAATTAGCTTCTGTTGTTCAGCGTTTGCACTAATTACTGCTGCAGCACTTCCATTTGGGCACAAAGAACTTCTCTTTAGTCGAGTCATATCCCATTTCCTTTCTCACTCGTTACTTAACTGGAATAGCTTCATGTTCGTGGAGAGAGAACAGTAATTGAAATTTGGTGTTCAACAAGTAAATTCATTTCTTCGTTTAATTAGAATCTGACAATATTATCAAACATTAGGCATGTTATGTGATAAGCATAAGACTACTCTGGTTCTCTTTACGCATCTTAGGAACCAGGGTAGATGTCTCATTACAGAATATGGAAGAATCTTGGAAACTATTAATGTAAAGGTGCCAAAAACACAAAGGAAAAAGAAAAAAAAACTTCTATTACAGTGCCTCAAACTGAAATATATGGTTTTAGTCCTTAGCACCGTGAGCCTTGCATATTAAAGATTCTTACTTATATAAGTCACATAACCTATTCTATACATTATCATATCAAAACCGTTCATGCTTCTACGAGTGTCCACGTTAATCGCGACAAATAACTCCCTAAACACCTATTAAATTTAACCAATGGAATGCAGTAACATTTGGTTTGTACTGTAAGTGAATGTTACTTTCTCTACGTCTAACACATAGAAAGAGTATTTTTCTATGCTCAAATTTTATCGAAAATACGTGTTTTGAGATTCCTGAAACAAAAAAAGCGTTTTTTTAAAATAAAAAGATTCCTCGGGAGTATGTAAACAGCTAACTCAAAATGAAATGCCAGATAAGTATAAAATAATAATAATAATAATAATAATAATAATAATAATAATAATAATAATAATAATAATAATAATAATAATAATAATAATAATAATAATAATAATAATAATAATAATAATAATAATAATAATAATAATAATAATAATAATAATAATAACAATAACAATAACAAAATAACAATAATAATCATAACAATAACAATGATTATGATGATGATGATGATGATGATGATGATGATGATGATGATGATGATGATGATGATGATGATGATGATGATGATGATGATGATGATGATGATGATGATGATGATGATGATGATGATGATGATGATGATGATGATGATGATGATGATGATGATGATGATGATGATGATGATGATGATGATGATGATGATGATGATGATGATGATGATGATGATGGATTAGGAGAATTTCAATTTCTTCAATTCACCATCT
Organism: Mantis religiosa; assembly: GCA_030765055.1. Lineage (NCBI taxonomy): Eukaryota > Metazoa > Arthropoda > Insecta > Mantodea > Mantidae > Mantis > Mantis religiosa. Next base: position 133,636,026 of record CM060952.1, on the reverse strand, counting down.
TGCTTGGCCACGTTTATTCTCCTTCCTGGTTTGTAAATCAGCGCCAGCTTGATTTCCTGTTCATTATATTCAGAAGTTTTGACCAGCGGGTCCTGTATTCTTTTATCTTCTCTACAACCAGGAGAGTAATGTCGGGCAGCATGGGACATTGAGTAGCATAGTGTCACGGCAACTGGCAAAAAAGTTTCGGCATAAATAAGAAAACAGTTAGCGGATAAAGTTTCAGATAACGAGTTTGCATAAGCAGATAAACATAGCGCTTGAGATAAAAGACTTACCGAAACAAACAAACTGAGATAAATGGAAATTTCTGGTAATATCTTGATTATTTGGTTTCTTTATTCTTCTGGAAATATCTCGAATCTAGGATTAGGTATTTAAAAAAGTGATGGCTCGCAAAGTGAGTCAGTGGTGAAACAGTGTTGTGAAACGAGAGAAAGCTGGAAGTGTTATTGTAACGAGAGCTAATGATGTAATCTGCTGTCACTGTTATTGTCATCGACCTTGGTAGACTGATGGTGTACGTAACATAATGCTGCTGTAATCTATAAGAGTATTTCTACGAAAATAAAGGAGATTTTTAATTTCTGCAACTCGGCCTTTTAATTCTACGAACCCACAAAGTCACAATAGGCATAGGCAGATAGCGTGAGTGAACACCTTAGTCAGCACCGCCTAATACCGGACCCATTTTTCTCAGTCTCAAAGGCCAATGTCAGGTCAGGATTCTAGAAGGTCCTGAGGGGACGGTTCGTGTTTCCAAGATTATACAGTAGATGGCAGATAACTACAATATCCAAGCACTAATGCTTTTGTGATGATTACTGATAATCAGTTGGAGTTGGTGCATTGGCAGATTTATAATGAATGTAAAATTAGTTTTACTAGGTATAAACAAATCAGAATACAATACTTTCATTAAGGTGATCCATTTCATTTGTTAATGCGTTTCGGTTGGTAAGGGACAGTGGACTCGGTGGGTTATATGGGACAAATGTAGAGAGTAATGTTTCGTTGCCGTCTGCGTGAACCTGGGCGGTTCCGAAGTCCTGATAGTGTCTGCTTATCACCCTCCTGGTCAACAGTTCATTGCTAATGATTATCTCTCCATCCTCGCCCTACATCCCAACGTCATTATGGCTGGGGATTTGAATGCTAAACACCCGCGTTGGCACTCGGGTCCCCGGACAGACGCAAGAGGCAGAGAAATCATCCGCATCATAGACGGAGACCCTCAACTGAGAGTAGAGGGTCCCTGGCAACCCACTCATTTCCCGCGAATTCAAGGCCGTCCCTCGGTCATTGACTTCGCAATCATCAAACATTTTCCATTTCACTTATCACTCAATTCACAAAGCGCCTTACATTCCGACCACAACCCAGTTGTGGCTGAGGTAAACTTACGGGTTGTCAGTCATGAATTCACGGTTCAAAACCGTGAAGTCGATTGGGATTGCGTACGGGTCTGCTTAAATGACTCCATACCTCCTAACCCTCACATCACAGATATACCGACCTTGGAGACGGCGATCTCCTCCTTCACCTCCATCGTAGGACGAACAGTTCGCAACCTCACCGTTCACACTCCAGCACCTCTACACCCTCACGTCATCCCGCTAGACATCCATCTTCTCATTCGTCGCTCTTGGGCGGCTCGCAGACTATATCAGCGACACCGCACTCGTCATAATCAGGTTCTGCTCGCGCGCTTGCGCCGAGAGGTTCGACTTCGACTACGCGAGCACCGTGTGCGCGCGTGGGAGGAGTTGATGTCTAGAGTGAATTTTGAGAATGGCGAGGCGTGGAGGCTTGCAAAAGGACTCCGGAACCGTGGAGGAACACCAAACACCCCTATTCAAGGCACCCAAGACCTGGTGTACGAACCCCAAGCTAAAGCAAATGTGTTTGCCGACTACCTAGAGAGGACCATGAGGCCACGAGATGACCCCCAGGACCTAGACTTCACTGGCCGCGTCAAGCGGGAGGTTCGTCAGTATCTTCGACGCCCTCTTGCTGAGGCGGACCGACTACCTGTCATTAGACCCAGTGAGCTCCAGGGCGCACTCCGGCGTCTAAATCCCAAAAAAGCGTCGGGACCTGATGGGTTGACACCTATCATGCTCCGCCATCTTCCATTCAAAGCCGTTCTTTTTCTTACTCGGGTTTTTAATGTGTGTCTCGCCCTGGGCCACTTTCCACGGCAGTGGAGGGAGGCTCGGGTGATTTGCATTTTGAAGCCCGGTAAAAATCCGGCTCTCCCCGCCAGTTACCGCTCCATTAGCCTCCTGTCAGTCCTCTCGAAAGTTTTCGAGAGGCTTGTTTTAGTCCGCTTGTCGCCCCTTCTGGGGGACATTCAAGCTATTCCTCCCCATCAGTTTGGTTTTCGTCCTGGGCACTCGACATCACAGCAGTTACTCCGTCTGGTGGAGGCCGCTGCCCTGGGTTTCCAGGAAAGGGCATTCACCGTGGCGGTGTCTCTGGATGTCGAGAAGGCCTTCTCTACCACCTGGCATGCAGGCCTCCTACACAAACTAATCACCCTGGGGCTTCCTGCACACATGATACATATCTTACATTCATTCCTAAAACACAGACACTTCACAGTTGTTGTGGCGGGAAAGCTTTCTACCAGACGACCCATCAGAGGAGGCGTCCCAGAAGGCTCTGTCTTATCCCCTACACTATTTAGCGTGTACGTGGCGGATCTCCCCACGGAGCAACACGTCAACATTGCCCAATATGCGGACGACGTGTTATTATACAACACAAACAGAAACGCACGCAGAGCCTTCAACCCAATACAGCGACACCTAAGCCTCATTCATGATTGGTGTAGGCTTTGGCGATTGTCTATCAACCCAGAGAAAAGCCAAGCCATACTCTTCACTAAGCGTCACTTTCCCGCCAACCTCCCCGCCTTTAATTATTCTGGTAGAAGGATAGAGTGGACAAATTCTCTCAAATACTTAGGTGTTAAGCTGGACAAGGGCCTAACTTTTCGGGGTCACATCCAGGAGGCGACTCATCGGGCATGCGGTGCTTCGGCTTCGTTATACCCCATGATGCGCTCAGGAATGCCGACACCCCTTAAGTTACGCCTTTTTCAGGCTTTAATTCTTCCCATCATGCTTTATGCTTGTGAGATCTGGGGCATGGCCGCAGGATCACATCTGCGTCAAATTCAGCGTGTACAAAATAGATGTCTCAGGGCTATCTATTCTGTTTGCTGGAGCTTTCCCGTGAGATACCTTCATGAAGCCTCATCTCTCCACTATGTGGAAGATGTCATTAGGCGCCGGGCCACAAAATTCTACGCGAGTTTGCCTCAACATCAGAGCGCCCTGGTTAGGTCTCTAGGGAACTACAGAGCAACCGAAAGACGCTACAAGCTATACCGGCTTCCCCGCATGGCGTGCGGGCACACCCGGTAACAATAGAGTACTTATTTCAGCCTAAAAATCACTACTGTTTGAACTGAATTTAACAGGCATTCTAAATTAAACTCTTCCTGAAAATTATCACACCAGCGGTGCTAACATAGCGTTGCACCCGAGTTGGCTACCAAGAGGAGCTACGGCTACCTCCCTTCTTTTCTTCTACATTATCTTAAACCACCAACCTGCAAAACCCCACATTTCCTGTCATTAAGTGGTTAAGTCCGTGTAGGACAGGTACACGAATGACACACATCGTGCTGACCCTCAGTCAGCCGCCAGCTACTTGAATGAATGAATGAATGAATGTTTCGTTTCAGAATCACAATGCCGAAGTCTAAAAAGATGCTTCAAAGTTCCGGAAAAGAAGAGTGGGAATAATTTAATATGGCATCTGCCACAAAGAACGTTGTTGATCAAAATACTGACGTTAGAGAAGCTGCGCGAATTGATATTGTGGCTAAAGCACTCTTCAAAGGAACATCTCAGAATTAAATTCTGGAGTGGGAGTGAAAATGCATGCAGAGCTAGACAGATTCAAGCCTACATTTGAATCAAAATAAGGATGAATTAGAAAAGCATGTTAAAGATAGGAATGCAATATTAATACATTTTGCTCGCAAGAATTTTTTAAATTTCCTGCGTCTTTTAACCCCTCTAAATAACAAGAACTTCCAAGTTCTGCAAAATACGCTTCTGTCTCCATGATGAGCTCCTCATTTTATCTATATTTTGTTCCTGTGAACAATTTCTTCATGTTTGGGAACAGGAGAATATGGAGGGGTCGTGGCAGTAACTCATAACGCAATTCATGCAGTTTGGCGGTGCCAACTCCGGATGAATGTGCTGGGGCATTATCGTGGTGAAACAGAACTTCCTTCTTCGCTACGTGATGCCGTGCCTTCTTTAACTTCTTGTCGAAATGGGCCAATAACTCACTATAGCATGCCCTAGTAATCGTTTTTCCTTTTATCAAGAAGTCAATAAGTATGACGCCCTTCGCATCCCAAAAAATCTTCGCCATCATATTTCCGTCCGATGGGACCGTCTTTACTTTTTTTGGAGCAGACTCTCCGGTAAAAGAGGCAATTGTTTCGATTGTAGCTTGGTTTCTGGAGTATAATTATGAATCCAGGTCTCACCGATAGTGACAGCTCGACCAAAAAGTCATTTGGATTACACAGCTTCGAAGTTGAGAGCGAACCCCGCTTGTTGTCCAATGTGAGAAGCGCGGCACCCATCTCATCTCCAACTCATCGTGCAAAATATGAATTGCTGTTCCCGCCGATACACCCATGGCCTCTACCACTTCGCAAACTTCCGGCACCCATCTCATCTCCATGTTCAACCACGTTTAATTTCTTTATACTAATATCTTACTGTTGACATAGAAGGCGAAAGGTCTCGATGAATAGTATCCGATTTCGCGTTTATCTCCTTCCAATGTTTTCCATCTAAAAGTAGCCCGCCTCGGTTGCGTGGATTGTAGCGTGTCTGCCTCACGTTCAAGAAGTCCCGAGTTCGAATATCGGTCAGGGTGAGTTACTTGGATAAGGTTTTCTCCGGGGTTTTTCCTTACCCTGAAATATGAATGTTGGTTAATTCTCAGCTCTATGGACCCTGGGCTCATTTGAGCATCATTTCATCCATTCCATTCATCGTCCGATATGACTTAACGTTGAAGGACGTAAATTACAAAAAAGGGAAAAAAAATATAAATCTAAAAGTAAAAAAGCGACCACTGCACATTTTCCATTTTAGTAAAAATACGTTGAAAAACTTATTGAAATGTTTTTAAAATCCAAACTAATCTATGAATCAGCACCAAATTTGTTTTAACAACGCGTGACAAATGAGAGTACATGATGATAACACAAACTCCCCTTAGAACACTATATTTTTTGAAACATGATCCTTATTAAACGTCGTATTCACCATCAACAAAAAACATTAAAATATAAAGTTTATATCAAGTCACTCTTTCCAAAAACAGGCCACTCTTATACTTATAGTATTGCCAGCGTGTTATTATATTCATTGTTTAGTTTTTCCCAAAGTTTAAGTTCAGATTGGTCCCATTTATGAACATTTAAATCTTAACGATTGTTCCTCCTTCTACATGAGGAACAAGTGTAGTTAAGTCTATAGATCCGTGAATCATCTGTACAGCAACATTCTATAGTAATTAAAGTAAAATAGGTATGAAAATAATTTTATATGATCGGAATAATGTAAACAAAGGATAGATATTATTGAAATGATGTAGAGAAAGTGATGAGATTGTAAAACCAAATTTGTGCATTAATACTATTCTGGAAAGTAAATGTATGACTTTTGGACACTCTGTATATACCTGGCTACTGAATATACGAATTACTCAGGGCATGTTGATTGTCAGAAATTATCAAACGAAGAATAAATGCGGTCTAAAGAAGGGCACCGTTGTGCGTGCTTCATCACAAAATGAGACAGATGTGTTTTGTGTGAACGAGGAAAGAGCAACGGGCGACAGTAAAGGCATGTGAATCTATTTCTGACATCACATTAAAGCCGTGGAATGGAGTTTTAGTCACGAGATAATATCATTAACGACGTGCCCACCCACGTCTCCCTTTATTTTTTGATCTGCATGGGAATTTCTGTTTCCATTTCGGCAAATGTCACAACATTCTCATGATTCTGGTTTATTAGTGAAGACCTGTGGTTTCTGCTAATTTTCCAAACGAGAGCCAAGCCGCGCACGTTTTATAGGATCTAACCCTTGATTAGAAGGGTTGTAAGTTATTCATGGCACCTAGTGCTTCAACGACAACACTGGTTTTAATTGCATGATAAAATTTTGTTTAAAATTAGAAACTCTATTTAGTATTTTCCTTGCCCTTATGTGTAATAATTACTGCCTGAAATAGAAAACTCTTAAGCGATAAATAAATTCTGTGGTGCGTATCCAGGACACGGCAATAGAGTTTTGATATCGGCTTCAAGTTTTCAAACTTAAACTATACGTGACTAACCTGAAGGAACCGTTACTGCATGTTCACTCTGGTTCTTAATATAGTACTATATTATATACGCTACTGTTTGTGAAAATTGCAACACCTAGTAGGAAACATGTCATTTCCTTCTTAAATTTACTAAGATTTAATGTAATAATAAATTATGGTTTGATAATTGTTCTTTCATACTAGTCGTATAATCATATAAAGCCTTAAAAATAATAATTCCACAACATTTAAATATATTGAAATAATAATTTAATCCATGGCTGTAGCTCGAAACATGGATCCAACTCTACAGATATATTATGACATTAACGATCTATTTTTACTTGAGGATAGCTTCAGATTAAGCTATTAACGAGAAAACAGTATCCAAATTCTTAGTTGTCGTAACCAGCTCTTAAGATTGAAAAGAATAAAGAAGAATCGCAAACATAGAACTGTAAAAATTCCAGCCATATGAATAGGATTTTGCAAGATATTCCTTGAAAATCTAGTATATACCTTGAATTTGTGGAAATATTATATTTTAATCAAATCTACAATTTGCAGAAAATAAGTAAATTTCTTTCACGTAAAAGGATAGTTCGGTATAGGAATACTGTTTATAATCTTCACCTGAAATGCATAAACATTTGTCGACTCAAGTATGGAATTCGCCATTTAGTCAGCCTCACACAACCAAAAATATACCTTTCTGGAACTATGTTTTTCCTTTAGCTTCAATTACTTAATGTCAAAATGTGTATTTCTGGTGAAATACACACGTTTAGACGGAACGCAACACTAAAGGTAAAAATATGTTCAGCAACTGAAGAAAAGCTGCAACAATCACACTCTATCCGCATCAAACTGCCATTTCAACACCTGTAACACGCAGCCTAGGCATGTACATATGTCTCTTACATTTTGATGAATTTGAGTTAAGTAAATCGCAAATTTCCTGCAATTTGGGCACTGTGAGTGGCAACACCCCAGTGCAGTTGTTTAACCTCCTGCAACTTGTGATACGATGAGTGGAATGGGTGAAATAATGATCAAGTGAGTCCAGGGCCCGTAGAGCTAAGAGTTAATTCGACATTAATATTTCAGGATAAGAGAAACTCCCGTAAAAACTTTCTCTAAATAACTCACCCTGACCGAGATTCGAATTCGGGACCTCTTAAACGTAATGCAGACACGCTACCACACACGCCACAGAGGCGGGCGCCGCAGCGCACACAGTCTAGGGTGATGTAAGAGCGACCCATTCGTATTCTTATAAATAAATAATTATACAGCTATATCCTCTGATTCTGGTTGTTTTTATTTCTCCCACAGACATTTACATGGATACAAACATAAAACCGTCACGCAAGACACGAACCCGCGGCCCTTAGTACACGGAACACTAAAGCCAAGAGTTCAAGCGACCAGAGGACCGGCGCCCTATAAGGTGAAATCGTCAACTACACTACGACCACGGAAACTTCTATTATTATTATTATTATTATTATTATTATTATTATTATTATTATTATTATTATTATTATTATTATTATTATTATTATTATTATTATTATTATTATTATTATTATTATTATTATTATTATTATTATTATTATTATTATTATTATTATTATTATTATTATTATTATTATTATTATTATTATTATTATTATTATTATTATTATTATTATTATTATTATTATTATTATTATTATTATTATTATTATTATTATTATTATTATTATTATTATTATTATTATTATTATTATTATTATTATTATTATTATTATTATTATTATTATTATTATTATTATTATTATTATTATTATTATTATTATTATTATTATTATTATTATTATTATTATTATTATTATTATTATTATTATTATTATTATTATTATTATTATTATTATTATTATTATTATTATTATTATTATTATTATTATTATTATTATTATTATTATTATTATTATTATTATTATTATTATTATTATTATTATTATTATTATTATTATTATTATTATTATTATTATTATTATTATTATTATTATTATTATTATTATTATTATTATTATTATTATTATTATTATTATTATTATTATTATTATTATTATTATTATTATTATTATTATTATTATTATTATTATTATTATTATTATTATTATTATTATTATTATTATTATTATTATTATTATTATTATTATTATTATTATTATTATTATTATTATTATTATTATTATTATTATTATTATTATTATTATTATTATTATTATTATTATTATTATTATTATTATTATTATTATTATTATTATTATTATTATTATTATTATTATTATTATTATTATTATTATTATTATTATTATTATTATTATTATTATTATTATTATTATTATTATTATTATTATTATTATTATTATTATTATTATTATTATTATTATTATTATTATTATTATTATTATTATTATTATTATTATTATTATTATTATTATTATTATTATTATTATTATTATTATTATTATTATTATTATTATTATTATTATTATTATTATTATTATTATTATTATTATTATTATTATTATTATTATTATTATTATTATTATTATTATTATTATTATTATTATTATTATTATTATTATTATTATTATTATTATTATTATTATTATTATTATTATTATTATTATTATTATTATTATTATTATTATTATTATTATTATTATTATTATTATTATTATTATTATTATTATTATTATTATTATTATTATTATTATTATTATTATTATTATTATTATTATTATTATTATTATTATTATTATTATTATTATTATTATTATTATTATTATTATTATTATTATTATTATTATTATTATTATTATTATTATTATATTATTATTATTATTATTATTATTATTATTATTATTATTATTATTATTATTATTATTATATTATTATTATTATTATTATTATTATTATTATTATTATTATATTATTATTATTATTATTATTATTATTATTATTATTATTATTATTATTATTATATTATTATTATTATTATTATTATTATTATTATTATTATTATTATTATTATTATATTATTATTATTATTATTATTATTATTATTATTATTATTATTATTATTATTATTATTATTATTATTATTATTATTATATTATTATTATTATTATTATTATTATTATTATTATTATTATTATTATTATTATTATTATTATTATTATTATTATTATTATTATTATTATTATTATTATTATTATTATTATCATTATTATTATCATTATTATTATTATCATTATTATTATCATTATTATTATTATCATTATTATTATCATTATTATTATCATTATTATTATCATTATTATCATCATTATTATCATCATTATTTCATCATTATTATCATCATTATTATCATCATTATTATCATCATCATTATCATTATCATTATCATTATTTACATTATCATTATCATGATCATTATCATTATCATTATCATTATCATTATCATTATCATTATCATTATCATTATCATTATCATTATCATTATCATTATCATTATTATTATCATTATTATTATTATTATCATTATTATTATTATTATTATTATTATTATTATTATTATTATTATTATTATTATTATTAATATTATTATTATTATTATTATTATTATTATTATTATTATTATTATTATTATTATTATTATTATTATTATTATTATTATTATTATATTATTATTATTATTATTATTATTATTATTATTATTATTATTATTATTATTATTATTATTATTATTATTATTATTATTATTATGTTATTATTATTAATGGAAGTTCCAATGCACATAAAAAATTTGAAGAGCGTCCTTGCGCATGTCGCAGTTGACTGCTTACGGAACTGGGTTCACTTAATACGCGGTTATATGTTGGAAAGAACCACAGCCATCAATTAAGAAGGAACGGTACTACGAAATATAAATTAGGTAAAACAAGATTAAACAAATGGGTTATATACAAAGATGCATAATTAACTGATATTTTATTCAATTACCTCTGATTGACTGTACTGAGTCATTAATGTCAGAGTTCACTGGTAGAAAAAGTTTGAGAACCACAGCTGCATGAGGTTGATAGTAAAGATTGTTGATAATGGTGTAGATGAGGGGTAATGCAACTTTATTGATCGTCAAGAGGTAATGAATAATCCTGATTATTGCTGCTTTAAGATTTCTAGAGGAAGTAGGTTTTCGTGTTCGCATTCCATTAATCTCAGATAATTCCTTCCGATATTCCCAAAGATCATTCCATAAAAATGAAAGCTTATTGACAATAATAAATGCCATTTCCATCATTTGCGTGTTCTTCCTTATTAAAGCTTACGACGACGACTTCATGACACAGATTTAGAACAAAATAGTTAAGCTGAATATTGTGATATGTGAGTAGGCATATGTTTTGTTGAATGGAAAGCAGTACTTCTTTAACTAAGGTTTTCCATTCAGATACTGACGTTTTTAGTGATGTCAGAGGTCATAAAACGACAGGCACGAAATATCTTTTCTCTGCCCACATACTTGACTTTGTAATCATCACGTGACTGTAACAGCTGAAAGAACTTGGGCGAACCTTCAAGTACAGAAACTGCTACCAAAATAACTTAATCGAGGTAAACTAGTAATATAAAAGCCAAAGCTGTCAGTAATGTTCATAACGATGTCTAATTTAAATTTTAGTTTAGATTCGCAGATATCTTTTTAATGCAAAACAGCATCTGGATACTAGAATGTTTTCCAAACCAGGTTCGTTTGCAGTTATATTTTTCGTCATACGCTGAACTAAAGCAAAACTCGAACGCTGAAAGTTACCTCCTATTTTCCAAGAATACCCTTATCTCACCTTCAAAGCATTTTTTACATGCCGACATGTAAATGCCAATAAACCGCATCTTAGTTGAAGATCATTCAGGGGACATAATGGTGTGTAAACTAAATGCATGTAGAAATTAATCGTTCTCCACACTAGCCGTGTGTAGGCATTGATTTGGATAGGTAGAGATTAATTGAAAGGTAGAGATCAGATTAAAAATTCGATGCCATAGCCGGGATTTGAACTACGGATCTCCCGGTCTCTGTCCGGTTGCTCTTAATCATTGAGCTACTAATGCCAACATGCCAGCATACTATTGAATTCTCCAACTACCCTTATTTTCCCAGTAAACCAATAGGTATTCTCATATACAATAAGATACATACCTTTTATGGTGACTTACTATGCTGTAAGTACTTAAGTCCCAGGCTAGGTAACAAAAAAAAAAAAAAAGTTTGCTCAAAGTATTCGGAAGATATCCTAATGATTTCTTTAAGATCTGTTTAGCTCAAACGCTTGTTAGCGATGTAGGTAATTGTTTTATAAATATATGCACTGTATAAATATATGTAATTAAACATTACGGCACAGGACAGGACTGGACTAACCTACGGAGGGGATTCGACACGCAGATCCAAACTTGATCTAAGTGGGGCATCCCCGGGAGGAAGGATGAGGCGAGAGGGAGAAAGAGAGTGGCCGTCCCAAGTATCCACGACAGTGCAGAGGGCAGGGTTCATACACTTTACCAGTTGGAAACTCCCAGGCAGACCAATACAACCGGCATCCCACTCTACCAGCCGCAGCAGACCGGATTCGGAGACCGTCCTACCGGAGCATATCATCCTGCCATGTAGCGCCGAGTCACTCACCAACACTTCTCCCTGAAAGTGGCCACCAGATGAGAGATGATGTGAAATGATTATAGGGGTAAAATGGAGAGACATGAATTTCGGAGGATGTAATTAACTATCCAACATTCAACTGGCGACCAGGGAAAACCCCGAAGGAACCCATAGGTCAGGTAGGTCGGCTACAGGACCTCCAGAAAAGGGCCACAGACGAAATCGCTTAAGCCATCCGCTCGGTTTATTGAAACGCTGCTTTATATGTATGGACCATTTTACATCAAATTTGAGCACCCGGATTCTATGGTTAGATCTTCATGAGCTTTTACGTTTAACTCATATTTTGATACATTGGTGTAGCTACGACAAGCAATATAAACAAACTAGAGCTGTCCTTAGAATTATAATTTTTTTAAATTTGTTCCGCCTTTAACTCCAATGGTCATATCGGTGGCCATTCTCCTTTGGAACATATCGAAGGTGTTAACTCGTATTCTTTGGGTTTTAATCATAGATCACGTACACATTCGCACTCTCATTCATACCTCCAGACTCTGGGAAGATGAGGAATTATCTTGGTCAGAGAAAAATTCCTACTTCCACCGCCGGAACCGAAGCCGGGACCCCTAGCACGGCAGGCAGGTGCTCTACCGACTGAGCTTCGGGGCCAGCCCAATTATAAATATAGTGTTGTTTGTAATGTCACACAAAACTGCCTAAGTGTCTAGAAAAACAGCAGCAAGAACTATAAAGAACAAAAAGTATGTATACATTAACTTAGAATAATAAAGAACATCAGGTGATTCTCTCTGTGCTTCTGATACAGAAACAGTAACACACTTTCATTATATGAATCGGCTCTACAATTGGGAAAATGTTTATTCTATCGAATTTTGTGGCGGCTAGCCTGAATTATCTTAGCTAAACGGAAGCAAGTAAAACATTATCATTGGTTAGTAACAAACAATACACAAAATTGAGTCCCCTCTCCATCTTTTACTATCTACTGGGTGAATGATCCTTCACATAGCTGATTTTCGCAACGTGCAGATCGCCAGCGGTGCCGATTACAGCCAGTCAGCAGTATAGTGCAGTTCGTCGCCTAAGTTATTACTAATATACACCATAAAAACACTTGAACAGAAAATTAAATTTCTCATTTATATGGTAAAGTGTATGGACCTGCCCTTTGCACTGTCGTGGCTCTTTGAGACGACCGTCCTCTGTCTCCTCTCGCCTCATCCTTTCTCCCGAGGATGTCCCATTTGGTGGTATAGGTACAACATATCAAGTTTGGACCTCCGTGCCGAATCCCTTCGGTCCAATCTCATTTATATAATGCAAGGAATGTTGGAACTGCCTTCACAACATTCACAACATAACGTTACTGGGGTTCTGAAAAGTGCAACACAATACACGAGGAGCCTCTGCATGATCAAAAAATAGAAGGTGGAGCTCTATTAGCGGTGAGAGAATAGTGAGAAACATCCAAAATATTTTACGGCCTTTTTATGTTCAATTAATTGAAAGAACTTGCTTTCATGACCTTTCGCAGGACTCTGTCAGGGTACATTGTATAGCCAATTTCTCATTACAATAAATTCAAGGCGTGTTTCAACACAGAGTTATAACAAAGAAGCAGATTGTATTTGTTCAAAAAAGTTAAAATGTGCTAAAAAGGAAGAAAATCTTTGGTAAAAATGTCACAATATTTGCTTAAATTTACAAAAATTAGGAAAAAAAGGTTAATTATTGTTATAGGTTTCCACTACAAGTATATAGCAGATCCTAATGTGTTCCCCATAAAATTGTAGTGGACAACAAAAGTCTTCTCCCAAATTCTTCAACACAAATGCATGCCGATTTTCTCTAAAGTAGTGCCTTAGATTGTGTTCGAATCACAGAATGTCAGATGTACATATGTAAATAAAAGGATGTCACTAACTCTCACAAATTACCTACTTTCTTGCCTTCCATAACTTGAGGTACTTTACACAGTTTTTATAACCATTGTTTTCCTCGAAAAAAAAAGTTTAAATTTATGTTTTAGTACTTTTAGCTGTAATAACAATTAGTTTTCATTTCAATACATCGCTTCTCCTTTAGTTTTTCACTCAATAGATTTGTTGAAGCTTGTTGTTGTATGGAGCCAAACAAATAAGTTTAGATTGTATATATGAATGTTAAGTCTAAAAGCCCAGAAGTGTGTCAGTAAAAACCTATTCTTTTTTTCCAATTCATTTAAACCATGTGCCTAACTTTCTAAATTTGTTCCATGGTACAAAACCGCAACTAGACAATTGCCCAATACATGATCACTGGCCCAACGGGAGGCGTATGATTTGGGTCCCCCCCTGAACAGATTAAATGCTGAGATTTAAGTGTTTTTCCATTTGATATAAGCCTGTATACATTGTGATATAGATGTATGATACATTCACTTATAATCTATGAAGGGCATGAACTACCACAAGAGCATGAATGAGTTTTGGAAAGTTCATGGAAAGGACTTGATCTGCTTTTATCATGACATGAAATCACCTTGTTTTGCATTGGTTTCACATATTCCCACGTCCAATTTCATTCAAAACCGATCAAGTACCTGAGAAACGGGGTCTTGATGTAGTGATTTTCATTTAAAGTCGGTCATGTCCAACGTTTTTGATCCAAGTTACCTTGTTAGTTTCATTCAAAATCTAACATATTACTCTGTACGCTAAACATATTTCCATGGATATTTCTTCAAAACCTGACATGTTTGATTTAGATAAGTTTGTGTCTATGCTTGTGTCAACAATGATATTAGTTTCGAAGATGTCTGTCAGTGTATTGTGAGCTTCAAACACCTTAGTGCTTCTGCTGTTGCCTTCAGGAATTTGTAGTTTATTTAAAGTTCTGAATAATAGGAGTTTCAGTTGGCGATGTTTCGGAAGGGCCCAGGAAAAGGAAGAAAAATCCTTCGGCACGTGAAACTGATGAAATGGAAAGGTAAGTTAGGATGAACTCTGATGTTCTGTATTGCAGCTTGGAATGCATTATTAGACGCCAAATGTGTTATGCTTTTTAAATTTAAATGAACCATATAATTATTAAGCACACTAGGCAAGATGTTTAATTTTAGTAGAACTGTAGAAACCTGCAGAGAAGTACTACAAAATCACATAAAATTCCAGCAATTAAAGCTCGTGGAAC